>CAJNDV010033220.1:6722-22825 GCA_905221635.1 Symbiodinium sp. CCMP2456
TTGGGGTTCTTTACTATAATTATAGTATAATATACCTGAAACCATATTCTAGTTATTAAGGCCCCTACATTAATCCGTTTGACATTTCCGGTGGCGGCTAGAGAACCTTCGGACCTGCGTACTTTTGCAGTCTCGAGGCATCGAAACGATGTGCAAGCCCCGCCACTTGAAGGTGCTCATGGACCTTACTGGGCTATTGTTGGGCCTCGTAAACCCTAATCCCAAAACCCTGAACCCTAAACCTTACGTCTCCAGTAAGCCAGGGAAGTAGAAGGTTACACTTTCAGATTACGAATAAATTTTATGAGACACAAAAGTTTAAAGGTTGGGTATTGGGGAACTAAGAAACCCTCTCGAACCCTTGTTCGGAAAAAAAAATCTTCTCTACTATACAGAAACCCCGGACTCCTGAAGCCTACGTAAGGGCTCAGGGGACTTGGTAAGCGGTAATGATTGGGGTTACAAGCACCCTCAAGTACCATAAACAAGATCATCTTGATCATTACATAATGCAATCTTAACCAAAAATACCATAACTAACATTATCTTAATCATAACGTGCTCTTCTAACCTTACCTAGTTACCTGAAAGTGATGCTAAGTTCCGTGAGCCTTTGAAGGCTTCGGGCCTGCCTGCTTGGAGGGTCGGGGGACTTAGCAAGTAGTTAATAAGTAGAGTTATAAGTACCCTAAAAGGGATCCGAATTGGGGTTATGGTACTTATAAGTCTATAATTAATAATAACTAGTTACTAAGTCCCCCGAGCCTCCAAGTGAGGCTTATTTAGAGTGGAGGACTTATGCAGGTTTAGGGTTGACGGTTTAGGGTTTAGGGTTCAGGGTTTAGGGTTGAGGGTTTAGGGGTTAGGGTTTAGGGTTTAGGGGTTTAGGCTTTAGGGTTACTACTTTTACGTACCATGGAAGTGGCCCCCCAAAAGCCATAGTCATGTTAAGGACGGTCTTTGCGGCGCTAGTTTCTTTAAACGTACTGCTTGCGGACACAGGCTTGGACACTCTCAGTAGTGATATGGGTACGGCATCTGGCTTCGTAGCTGGTTGCCCCCCGCAGGGCTTTGGCACCCTGCCCTGAAGATAATCAATCCTCAATCTTCAAACCCTAAACCTCTAAACCCTAAACCGTCAAACTCTTGACTTTACATTGCTATGCATGCCGAGTACCTGCATGGCGACAGGCAATCACACCCAGAAACAAAAACCTCAAGGTGCTTAGGGTTTAGATTACTACTAAACTATAAGAACCCAAAAATTTTAAAGGTTGGGTATTGGCGAACTAAGTTCTAAAAGAACCCCAAGCACATGTGACACACACACACACACCGACTACTAGCAGAACAACTACCCTAGAGCCAGAAAGACACCCTAAACCCTTGTGAAACCGTATTACCTAAACCCTAAACCCCAAAACCATTTAAAACCCTAAATCCTGAAAGGAACCACGGGAAACCCTAAAACCCCTAAAAGCCCTAAAAGGGACCACGAGCCTTTTTGTGCAGAGTTCAAAGTCGTGAAGCGCCCAAACCCCGTAGCCCGAAAAGTCTCAAATCCTGCAGCGCAGAAACAGAAAGCCCTGGCTTACTGCTTTTAGGGTTTAGGGCTTTAGGGCTTTTAGGGCTTCAGGGTTATAGGGTTTAGGGTTTCGGGGTTTAGGCTTTTTGGGATTTTAGGGTTTAGAGTTTAGCGTTCAAAGATTAAGGGTTCTTGTGGTCAACGCGACCGCGCCGAGGTGCTGATAGGACATGAGCGTCTTCTTCAGGAAGGACCAACCGGTGTTCCTGCTTTCTGATTTGAGGATTGTGGCATAGGGTTTAGGCCAAAACCCTAAACCCTAAACCCTAAACCCTAAAACCCTAAACCCTAAACCCTAAACTTTAGGGTTTAGGGCTTCGGATTTGCGGTGTAGGGCTGACTTCTGATTGGGGAGCATGGACCATCACGGAGGGGTTCAGAAAACTGATGTTTGGGGCTGAGGGTCATTTTCCTAGTGATGCTGTTGATGATAAAAATCCTGCATTACCTTAAGGACCCTAAACTATGGGAATTATGATATATTCCTTATTAAGGGTAATGCAGGATTTATATCATCAACCGTAGTAAGCAGGGTGTTTAGGGTTTAAGGGTTTAGGGTTGAAGAGTTTAGGGGTTTAGTGTTCAAGGGTTTAGGGGTTCAGGGTTTCGGGCTTTAGGGTTTTAGGGTTTAGGTGTCTAGGAGTAAGCAGGGTTATATTAGGTTTAGGGTTTGGGGCACTCGTAACCCTCACGTCTTGGCTGCTCCCGTCTCCCAATCTCAAAAGACATGCTCGTGCCTTTCTCTGTTCAGATCGCTAAAAGCACTTGCAAGTCCAAAACGCAGACTGAAGTCCTAGTGCTCTAGAATCCGCAAAGGAGCCCTTTATAGAAACTGATCCTTAAACCCTAAATCCTACACCTTTGATTTGATGCGCACCCCATCTCGGACCTAATGACAGAACTGTAGCCCCCAATACCTCACCAAACTTTTTGAGTTCTTATACTCTAATAGCAACCTCCCAGAGAGCCCAATACCCCTTAAATAAGGAATATACCTTAAATCTTAATATTAAGCCCCTTTTTAAACCCTAAACCCTAAACCCTAAACCCTAAACCCTAAACTATATTCCTTAATTAAGGGATATCGGGCTCTCGGGGCTGAAAGTTTAACCTTCGATTTCCCTGGCTTATTCGGGAAGTAAGACAGAACCGCTCGAAGTCCCGCCCTAAGCCCAAAACCCAAAACCCAAAACCCTAAACCCTAAACCCTAAACCCTAAACCCTAAACCCTAAACCCTAAGCCGCTTCATGGGCCTTCTTGGCTCTTCGAAGCGGAGAAATAGCGGAGATGCAACGCCCCAGGGACTTTAAAGACGAAAAGAGCCCTAAAAGGGTGTAAGGTTCATATACAATAATATAGGGATTCATAGTTTTAGGGTATAAGGCCCCTATTTCTAAGGTTCTTTTCGTCCTTAAGGTACCTGCGGTATATGGATGGATACGATACATCCTTCCTTCCTGACTTGGATTATCATTGCCTGCTATTTCGATCGGCCCCTGGCCGAAGGCAAGCTAAAACCAAGGCGGAATACCCGCATCCCTTACCTTCAGGAAGGGGGGAACCGGTAGGATCATATCCTCGGTGTCTTTACATCATATGCCACAAGGGTTCAGGGATGTTGAGGGTTTAGGGTTCGGTGACTCTCTGCAAGAAGCCGAGCGCCCCGACGCGCCTGCGGCGCAACATGGCGCGCGCGCGGACTGGGGCCCAGGAGACGCGCCGAACTGTCATTCTAGGATTCCGGGACCACCAAGGGTCCACGTAAGTTTTCAGTATAAAGTATTTATTTTGAGATTACTGTCAGGACGAAGTCTATACTGCATAAGTACGTGGACCCTTGGGGGACGAGGTCCAGGCCTTGTCGGTTTATTTCGGGTTCGGCGGCGTGATTGGGGGCGTGATTCGGCATGATGTTTTAACGTGGACAGACCCTCTTAGGGTGCTTGCTGCCCAAAACCCAAGCTGCATGCACCTGAGCCTCCCGAAACCCTGCAGCCCTAAACCTCTAGTTGAGACTTGACAAGTCGTAAAGGGTTTAGGGTTTAGGGTTTAGGATTTAAAGTTTGGGGTTTAGGGTTTAGGGTTTAAAGTTTAGGGTTTAGGGCTTAGGGTTTAGAGGCTTAGGACCCTCCTTGTACCCTCAAGTAGGGGAGTGCATAGCCCTGAGCCTTGGGGTCTCGAACAAATTCGAGCGCCTGACCCCTGAACTCGAAACCTGAAACCCTAGGCCCTAGACCCTAAACCCAAGACCCCAAACCCTAGGATTTAGGGTTTAGGGTTTAGGGTTTAGAACCCAAGACCGTACTTTACCTCTAAACGGCCTACCGCTTCAAGGACTTATTTAGATATCAGGGTGGCGGAGCCTTGAACAGGTAGGTTCCGTAGGATCCAGGCTAAAGCCTAAACCCTAAACCGAAGCCCTAGAGCCTAAACCCCTCATTGCAAAGGTCAAGCATGGAAGAGGAGATCGAACGGCAGGCCGCCGAAATCCAAAAGCAGGCGGACCAGACCAGATCGTGGATCTTAAAGAAAAGTGCGAGCACCTTGGCATAGGCTTAGGGTTTAGGGTTTAAGCAGCCTCTGTGTTCCTAACTAATTACCTAGGGTTTAGGGTTTAGGGTTTAGGGTTCCTTAGCGCTCCTGATTATGTTTCGAGTATAATTTTAAACGCTTCGCGTCGTCCGCCTCGGCCCCGCGCAAAGCGACGGGAAGGTCACACAGGTGAGGTCTTAAGTGAATGAGCGCAAATGCTTGAGAATGTTTTTCATGTCAGTACTTGTTTTTATGCTGAAGCTCTGAGCAATTATTCCTCGCGAAAGGTGGCACATTCCCTGCATTATCCCATAGACGTTACTTTAATAACCGTATCCCACTTCTCATTGGTCTCGTATACAACCTCCCCTATGTTGGAAGGGGAATCAAGCTCTGCAATAATTTACAAAACACAGCCCCAGAACTGCCAGGAGCTGGCATCAGCTTCACCAATGATGTCAGCTAGAAAGAGACGATGGAAGTGGGAGGGGGGCGGGGGAGCGGGGCCGGGAGGGTGGGGGGGTTGGGGGCGGCGCGGGCAGAAAACACACCAAACAGTGGTGGGGGGAGGGGGGGGGGGACCGGAAATCTAATTTTAAGTACATCATTGCCGATGCTAAATCCTGGGAATTCTGGGGCTGTGTCTTGTACTTTGTTGCAAAGCGTGATTCCCCTTGTAAGGTATGGGAGGTTGTATATCGTATATGAGACCAGTGAGACGTGTGATACGGTTGTTGTTGTAACGTCTATGGGATAATGCAGGGAATGCGCCACCTTTCGAGCGGGATTATTGCTCAGAGCTTCAGCATGAAAACAAGTACTGACATTAAAAACGTTCTCAAGCAAATGCGCTCATTCACTTAAGACCTCACCTGTGTGACCTACCCGTCGCTTTGCGAAACATTGCACCTGCCAAGGCGCACGACGCGAAGCGTTTGAACTAGATGCAGCCCGACACCCTAAACAACCCGGTCAGGAACGCCATGAGCCTGGCGACACAGGCCATCCCCCCAACCGAATGGGGCTGCCTGACGCCCCAGCAGAAGCTCATGCTGCAGCTCTTGTTGGTGCTCATCTTCTCGCTCGTCGCAGTGCCGGTGCCCTTGCTGATCCCCATCAACGATCCGAGAGAGGGTCCGCTCAACAACATCGCGTTCCTAGGTTCCTGAGTAGTACCCTTTTGCCCTTTATATATTTTGGGGTCTCCTTATTAAAACCGGATACTAGGAAAAAGGGTACCCTTATTAGGACTCAAGAACCTAGGTTTTTCTATGGCTACAATATCATCGTCATTGCCTACTACCTTCCCGGCCACTCGGCGCAACTCGCAGAGGCTTAGACCCGCTGTTGCTTGTGGTCCCGGTGTGCTGTTGGGGTCTACCTAGGTCAATACAGGCGGTTGCAGCTGCTGCTGGAACTCCCCCTGTCAAGAGTGCCGGCGGGGAGACGATGCAGAGGTCCGTGACGGAGTCCAGCGCGATGAACCTTGAAAAGGTCAGCTATGTAGACGAGGTCAAACGGGTTGTTTGCTACGCGTTGATCATCTTCGGGGGGGGCACGGTATACTTCCAGTGTGCGCTTCCCTGGGGTACTGACATGGTCTACTCAGTCTACTCTTACAGCATGCTATATGGGGCTCCTCCCACCTTTGTCACGGTCGACTGGATGTTCCTGGTTCTACTGGGTCAAAGATATTGGAACTCGAAGACCCTGGTGCTCGTCTTCGTGTACAACTTCTTATCACTGGCCCCTGTGCTGGTTTTGTGCGGTCTGGTGTTCACATGCACCTACTTCAACACACCCGCCGCAGAATTCTTCGGTGCTGTGGCGTCATGGGTTGTCATGGAAGCGGTGGGGTATGCCTCAAACAAGGCGCCCCACAGCTTCGTAGTGTCGTGTCGCATGCTGAAGTATATCACCTCATCACCCTAAACTGCCCCTAAACCCTCAACCCTAAACCCTAAAGGCCCTAAACCCTAAAGGCTCTAAACCCTAAACCCTAAAGGCCCTAAACCCTAAACCGTGCAGGTACTGAATACTTTGGTCCCCTGGGCCGGCTACAGCCTTGAGCACTACTACCAGGCCCTTGACGGTGTGAAGCCTGCTCGGCTTTCGGCTTAGGGTTTAGGGTTTATAGGGTTTTAGGGTTTCGGGTTTTAGGGTGTAGGGTTTAGGGTTTAGGGTTTAGGGTTTTAGGGTTTAGGGATCAGGGTTTAGGGTGTAGGGTTTAGGGTTTATCCCGACATCCTAAACCCTGAACCCGAAATCCTTGTCGAAAGGTCGGCAACGCCTTGGTATTCTCCTCCGTGCTGACATTCTCTGAGGCGCCTGGTTTAGGGTTTAGGGCTTCGGGTTGGGGGATTATATAGGGGTTAGTGGAGATCACGACCATTTCTGGCGTCAGAAACTCAGGTGATCCTTTTTCCAAGTACCAACTCCTGGTGGGCGTTGGCTGGGGTTGTGCTGGTCGACACACTCGGCTCTCTCCTGCAGTTGCGCGTGCTGTACAAGTGCACAGTCAAAGACATTCAGGTGGGTGGTTGTCAAAGTTATGGTCCCTTTTTGGGTCCTTATTATAATACGGCACCTATTATAAAGGGTCCCCCAAAAGAGACCATCATTTTGACAACTACCCAGGAGGCGAAGGGCGTCAGCGCCGAAACGAAACGAGCACTGTGGACGCAGTGCGAGATCGATGTGGCTCGCTTTTGGCCCGTAGTGGTGGCACTGCCACCACTCGTTTGGCTCATGGACGAGCGGAATCCGAACCGACAGTACTACTACCTCTTTGAATGCACCACTTCGGACCACATGAATATCACAGTTGTCTGCATCCTTGTGAAATTAGGTTGGACGTGTGTTCTGACGGGTCTGGACGTTTACATGTGCACTCAATGGGGGATTGGTCCCCACCGAGCCCAGCAGATGCTCAAGATGTACAACAAGCACTGGGTAATGATGGCTTGCACTTTTGCCTTTGCCGGTGCCATTTTCACAAGCTGCTGGCCTGTGAAGCACGACGGACTGCGACTTCTTGAAATTCTCAGCGAATGTTGAGACCTTGTTTTTAAGGCCCCAGTGGCCCGCGGTCGTATTTTAATTTGAAATAATTTGCATGGCAGAATCCTGAACTGCGCTGGCAGTCGGAGAAGTCTCAGCTCTCACCGAAACGGGGAAGCTATGCCCCAGGATGCGAGAGAGCTCCGTGAAGAGCTTGCGCAGGTTTTTGCTCGCAGCTGTTTCTGGCGGCTGTGTGTCAACCCTACACCCTAAACCCCAAACCGAAACCCGAAACCCTAAACCCTAAACCCTAAACCCTAAACCCTAAACCCCAAACCCTAAACCCTAAACCCCAAACCGTCTCCAAAAGAGAGTCGGACTGGAAACCTTGGACCTGCTGGAAGGAAGACGCTCTTCACGTTCATCGGTGCCTTGCTGCCCATTGCCTCCTCGCCTGCGCTGCAGATGGGCTGCCTAGGCGAGTTAAACTCTAAACCCTAAACCCTAAACCCTAAACCCTAAACCCTAAACCCTAAACCCTAAACCCTAAACCCTAAGCATGTGTAACAGACTATCATCTTTTGGGCTTTTGTCATGCTCGAGGGGGGTTTCTTTTTAGGGGACCACGCCCTAAACTCGAATTAAAACCTTAAAGCCTGCCTTAACCCCAAATAACCTACCTTTCATATAAAGAAATCATAATAAGGAGCCCCTAAAAAGGTAGGTTCTTTGGGGTCCAGGTAAACCTTAAACCAACAGGGATTTTAGTTTAGAGAGCAGCTGGAAAGCTTGCGGGTGGGTTTCAGGTTTCGGGTTTAAGGTTTAGGGTTGGGTGTTCATCATTCAGGGTTTCGGGTAATATGGCCTGAATAATTACTTATAGGGTTTCCTTATTATACTTATGGTATAATGGGCCCCAAAACCCTCTTCTAATTATTAACGCCCCTACATTAGTTTAGTGTTCAGGGTTTGGGGTGCGCGGGTGAGAGCAAGGACCCTGATGTAGAAGTCACGGAAGCTGCCGGCGTCGGCGGGTGCAGTCGCATCATCAAGAATACTTACCCTAAGCCCCTAAACCCTCGACTTCCTTAAACCCCTAAACCCGAAACCCCTAAACCTCTAAATCCCTAAACCTTAAACGCCTAAACCTCTACACCCTAGACCCCGAAACCCGAAGCCCTAAACCCTAGACTCCTGCAAAATACTGACTGGTCCCGGACGACTTTGCCAGGCATTGTGGTTTTGGTGTCGCTGTTCCTCTACTGCCGCTACAAGCCTTACCACTCGCCGGAGTGGAACTGGAGCGCTGCGTTTCAGGGTAGCATAGGTTTGGGTTTAGGGTTCTACTCATTAAAGCTTCTACAGTTGGTGCTTGATGTTTGGTTACATTCATAGCAATCTGGGCTGCGGTGAAGGCTTATATTCAGGATCCTACACTCAAGGTTTTATCTTCAAAATCCTAAGCCCTGACGCTTGGTGTGACAGTGTGAGCATAACATGCCCCTAGGATTCCCAGATTATGCCAATAAAGCCTCATGCCCTAAACCCTAAACCCTAAACCCATAAAGCCTCATAGAGCCAAGTTATGGGTTCAGGGCCCTAAACCTCTAAACCCTAAACCCTAGACCTCTAAACCCTAAACCCTAAACCCTAAACCCGAACCCTTGCCAGAAGCCCTGCTTTCCCCCCGAAACTAAGCTCGCTGCTTTCGGCTCCCAGACGGAGACTTCGGGGACTTCCCGGTTCACTGGGGAGGTTGGGGCTTGAGGCGGCTTAGGGTTTAGGGTTTAGGATTTAGGGTTGAGGGTTCGGGTTTAGGGTTAAGGGTTTAGGGGTTTTAGGGTTTAGGGTTTTGGGTTTAGGATTTAGGATTTAGGGTTCAGGGTTTTGGGTTTAGGGTTCAGGGCTTGAGGTTGAGAGTTGAGGATCTCTTTGTTGGTTTCGTGCTTGGGCGTTTGGGCTGTTTTGCTTTGCTTGAATGTGTGGGGTTCAGTTCCTGTTTTGTGGGTTGAACCAGTTTTATATTTAGGATCTTTAAGATAACCTAGAAAAGGAACTAAAAACGAGACGATAGGTCCGATCTAATAGGGTAGTTCTCTAAACTAGGGTCCCCTTTTAAGGTCCCTTTTAAAAGGGTGCCGTACTATATTGGGGACCCAAAAAGGAACCCTAATTTAGAAATTTCCCCAATTAAGGAGGCTCGGGCGAGGCAAGGCTTCCCCCGCAACCTGCAGGATCGAAATCTGCTTGCTCTTCGCCGCGATGGTGATGATCACAAGTGTCTCCACTTTGTCGCGTGGCTTAGGGTTTATTAAGGGACAATAGCAGGGACCCCTAGGAGGGACCCCTAATCCAAATATACCCTATATATAACCCGTATATACCCATTATGTAGTCTCATAAAACCTCTATGCAACCCCAAGGGTCCCTTTAAGGGTTTGCCCTTGAAGCTTCTGGGTCGTCTAAACCCCCAAATCCTAAAATCCTAAACCCTAAACCCTAAACCCTGACCCTAAACCCCTAAACCCCTTAAGCCCTAAACCCTAAACCCTAAACCCATAAACCCCTAAAGCCATAAACCCCTAAACCCTAAACCCTAAACCCCTCGACCCCTAAACCCTCGACCCCGAGCCGAGAGTTCGGGGTTTGGAGTGCGTTGCCGCCCTAAACCCTAAGCCCTAAGCCCTAAGCCCTAAGCCCTAAACCCTAAACCCTAAACCCTAAACCCTAAACCTTAAGCCCTAAACCTTAAACCCTAACCCTAAGCCCGAAACCCTAAGCCCTAAACCCTAGGCCCTAAACCCTAAACCCCAAACCCTAAACCCTAAACCCTAAACCCTAAGTAGGCACGGTGAGTTCTAAGACCCAGCGCCAGTCGTGAGCTCTTCTCAGACCAGAAACTTTAGGGTTTAGGGTTTAGGGTTGAAACCTTAAACTCTAAACCCATTCTAGGTTCCCTAGTAGTACCCTCTTTTTGTTTTTGGGATCCCTTTCTAAACCCAAAGTGTTGCAAAAAGGGTGCCCTTATTGTTAGGGGTCTACTGGGGAACCTAGCATTAATTTGGGGGCCTTGATAAATTGGTTGTGGTCCTGGGTTTATCTTATAGCATAATGATATAATGGAATAGTATCATTACGTATTCAGGTTCGGCATGCATCCCCGACCAAGCAGCAGCAGCACGGTCATTGCATCCAAGACCTAAACCCTAAACCCCTAAACCCTAAACCCTAAACCCTAAACCCTAAAGCTCTAAAGCCCTACAGGGTTCAGCCGAGGCTTGCAAATGAGTTCCACTGGGGGCACTCCGTACCCACTCAGCAGTCGATCATCTTCGCAACTGCAGGCATTGCGGCGGTGGCTAGCCGCTTGGTGAAGCGATGGCGAAGGTTGATGCTCACCCTTTCATTAGGGTTTAGGGCTTAAGGCCTAAACCCTACACCCTAAGCCCAAAACCCTGAAATCCCCACACTAACGGAGAACTCCAAACTGCCAGGGCCGGGATGCTCGAACGGCCAAAATGATGGATAGTGTTTTGGGTTTAGGGTTTAGGGTTTATGGTTTAGGGTTCAGGGTCTATGGGTTTCTGCGTCTCGCCAACGCTGCCCAAACCAAAGCATCGGCCCGGTCGCGCGGCCCTCAGGAAGGCAACTCATGCGTCTTCCGCATTCCTGCAAGGGCGCACGTTTTCTCAGGATCGTGCTTAAAGCTCGCGAGTCCGAGAACGTCCGAAGCCATAGCGGTGTTGTTGTCTTCACTGAATCTTTTGTCGCTGAGCGCTGCCAGCGTGAGCAAAGGTGACGCTGATGCTGCTTATCTTCCTGTCCTGTGCATTTGCACGAAAAGTATGTTTTTTCTTGATCCAATCGATACAGAAACGTTCGGTTACGGAAGAACCCCGAAGGAATCCGCCTTGACCAAAGAGACGAGGCTGGGTCATGATTTGAGCAGTCACCCTGGCGGCACTGGCGTGCTCGCATCACATTTGCCGGGTGGCGGCAAGGTCGGCGATGATCATCCATAAGGAGTCAAAGGTATGAAATTTTCCTTCCGCTCGCCCTTCCTTCGCTCATGCGCACGGCTGTGTGCCTCAGGCATTTGACTTGAAGCTCATCTTCGCGCTGTGGCGCTCCGCCACTGACTTCGATACGGCCTCCGCCAGTCGTCCAATGCTTGCCCTTCATCCCGCCCTTTGGGGATCTTCTTGGTTTAACGCAAAGTTTGGGAGAAGCCCAACGCCCAACACTGTCTTGGCCGTCCAAACAGCGCAGGTGGAGGACTGGACCGGCCCTGTTGAGCTGCTCTCACAGGAGGTCGCTCTCACCCTGCCTGTGACCGTCGATGCAGTTTATGGGAAGGAGGACGACAGCGCTGCGGCCCGCGCTCGTCTGGAGCGACCCCGCCTCCTGCACTCGCTTTTCTTGCTCGTCCACTCACCCGTCTCCCCGCTTCGCTGCGCTCATGCGCCAGTCCCGCCAGGATTGGCTCACTGAATGTACTCTCTTCCAAACCCCGCTTGCAGATGTGCCGGAGAATTGGTCTCATACAGCCTTGGAAGAACCGTGGTTGACCACCTGCGACCCTCGCTCTGTGTATCTTCTCCAACTAAAGCCTCCTCCCTGCGGCTCTGAGGAAAGTGCCTTGTATGGTGATGGTGGGTTTGCCCCTTCCCACGGCGCCACTTACTACCGCCAGCTTTGAGATTCGGGTCTGGCTCGAACTTCTGGCAGTCGGCATCTTGGGCTTCGGCCACAGTCTCAGGACGTCTTCCTAAGCACTTCGGATGGGAGGCCTGTACAGTGCATACCGCAGAGCTGTTTTTTCTGGTGTGTTCCCTGAAGTTCAGTCGGCCAGGTCACTGGCACCTCCTGGTGTTGACCGCCGTCTTCGCCACGTGTGACGTGAACTGGAGCGGTGTTGGTGCCCTGATGCCCCTAAACCTGCCGGGAGGCTGCGTCAAGAACACTTTCCATCCCTCTGGCACATATCCCTCCCTCTCCATGGCAAACGTCAGTCTTTTGCGAAGATCGCTTACTCCCACCTCGGGGTGGTGGGGGTGGACATACGCAGCCACCAAGCCGAAACCTGCCTCCCCTTCCCTGCCTTAGTCTCGGGTAGCGAAGTGCAAGATGCTGGTTGTGCAGCTGAAACCTTCCCCGGCCCCCTCATTGTGCTCTTCTACAGGGGGGTTCCTTTGCGTGGCTCGCTAGGGACATGCGCATGATCAATGGCCCAACTCGTGCGCACGTACGGGCCTGGCTCCGAACCCAAAGCACGACCGCTTGGGCCAAGCGTGGTTCAAGGCCTACTCCCCCTGGTCGGCCCTGGCTTATCGGCGCGTTCTGCCGCGTCAGTTGGGTCGTGCCATACGCCGGCTGTGCGTGGGGGAGCTTGAGGCCTTCGAAACTCAGGATGCTGAGAGTTTTGCTGCCCTGCACCACAAAGCTGCACTGCGCAATGAGCTAGACCACGTCGGCCGCAGTAGCAAACCGTTCCAGCCAGCACTTCTTGTTTACCAACGCTTCGCACTGGGGCTAGCCTTCATTTGAGCAGCCTACCTGCAACGTGTGGAGGCCCTTGCCAAACTCGCCGCTGGACTTTCTTCTCCAGGAGTTACACTGGGCCTTGGCCCCCCCCGTCCGCAGCCCTGCATCGAGCTAGCGAGAACACCCTCTTAAACGTGCTGCACCAAACAAGGGTGCCCACTGCTCGCTCGTCGCTCCCGTGCTGCTTCTGGCCCCACCTGAGACCAACTCACTGGTGCCCTGGCCTCGATTGGTTTTCGAATGCGCTCGGCCCTCCTCACGCTGGTACCGTTTGCCGCGCTCGCGGCACTCCCTGTGCAATACCCTCTCTCTGCTGAGGACTCTTTCCTGTTGATACACCTTCGCTCCTGAGCTTCCTGCCTTCCCCCACACCGGCTCTAGCCCCCCCTTCCCTCCCCTCCCCCTCCTCCCCTCTTCCCACTCCTGCATCTTGGCCTAGCGCCCCCTCTCGAACCCTCCACGAAAGGCGGCCATGACGAGTTCGGAGCTGCCCTGCGATGTGGGGGAGGGTTTATGGTTTAGCGTTTACGGTTTAGGGTTTAGAGTTTGGCATTGTAACTCGAATGCGAACGCGGGCCTTGGCATTGGTATTGTCATCGCTAATTACTGCTGCTGTAACTCTGATCGGTGCTAAGTGTTATGTCGATGACTATGATTAAAGATGATGGTTGGCTGGTGAGAATGAAGATGACTATGATGGAGATGAGAAAGATTACAATGAGAGGAACAAGAACCAACATCAGCATCAACCCAAACACCACCAGAGTCCCAAGCCCATGCCAGTAACCAAGCAACAACCGCAGCAACAGCAACAACAACAACAACAACAGCAGCAGCAGCAGCAGCAGGAGCAGCAGCACCGCCGCCACCACCGCCGCCGTCGGCAGCACCAGTACCAGCACTGGCACCGACATCGGCACCGGCACGCGCACCAGCACCACCAGCACCAAGAGCAAGAGCAAGAGCAAGGGCCAGAGCAGAAGCGCCAAAATGCAAGGTTCAGGGTGTGTGGTTTCAGGGTTTAGGGATGAGGCTTCGTGTTTACGGCCCCAGGTACCATCATGGCTTTCCGAGTGATCCAAGAGCTGGTCATGGAACAGAGGCAGGAAGAAGGGAGGGTTCAGGGGTTTGGGGGTTTTGGGTTTAGGGGTTTCGGGTTGAGGGGTTTTGGGTTTAGGGCACCTCAACTTGGAAGGAACGGGGCTGTTCTGGCAATCCGCTACTGCACGTTTTTTGGCTTGAATTTGTGAGTTTGGAGTTCGAGTGTTTGAGTGTTTGCGAGGGTCGGGCATTTGAGGATCAGGCATCGCAATTTGTGTGTTTCTCTGTTTTTGGAGATACTGAACTCCAAATAGCTACGGATGCCGAATTGGAAATGCCTCTTGCGGCACGCTGAACCTTGGCCCTAATGTACGGGCCGTAGTAATTACCTATACTATGTTGGGGGTTCCTTACTATGATTATAGTATAATCGGCCCAAAGCCATATTCTAATTATTGAGGCCCCTAACCCTACATCCCTAAACCCTAAACCCTATACCTCAAAACCCTAAACCCTAAACCCGATTCCAATTATCAAGGCCCCTATATTAGCTGGTCCTAAGCCTTAATCTCGGATGCTTCAGCAGATGGAATTAGGCAAGCACAGCCGTAAGGGTTTTAGGCAAACACAGCCGTAAGGGTTTCTACGGTTTAGGGCTTATTGTTTAGGGCCTTCCTTTAAGGGCTTCTAGGGTTTATCCTTCGTACGGGTAGTTCTCTAAGTTAGGTTCCCTGGTAGGGTCCTTTCTATTAGGTTGCCGTGCCATTTTGTGGGACCGAAAAGCGGACCCTAATTTAGAAAACTACCCATATCAGGATCCATAAACAAAGAAGATCGAGTTTGGCGATGGGGATGGGGGTTGTCTTGGAGGTCCATGCATGACAATAAGGACCTTACTATTTGCGGTGTCAACATTAGGGGTACTGTTTTTTGAAGTTCGGGCTTAAGCGCATTCTTCTTGGTTGGCATTTCTCTGATTTTGAAGTTGCGAGCACACGAATGCACACGGGATTCATTTCTGCCGTGAGCCCCTGGCCCCCCCTAAACCCTAAACCCTTCACCCTAAGCCCTAAACCCTAAACCCTAAACCCTAAACCCTAAACCCTAAACCCGAAACCAAAACGCTGTTCTAACTGTTACGGTCCCTATGTCACCAAGTCCTGGGTCGAGCCCTGATAGAACCCCTCAAAAGAACCTATTTCAGGAACCCTCTTCAAAGTCTTACAGTCCTTAAACCCTACACCCGAAACCCTAGGCCCTAAACCCTAAACCCTAAACCCTAAACCCTAAACCCTAAGCCCTAAGCTCTAAGCCCTACGCCCTAAGGCCCTAAGCCCTGACCTAAGCCCTGAGGCCCTAAGACCTAAACCTTGGCCCTCTCGCCGAGGGGTCGGTTTAGGGTTTAGGGTTTAGGGTTTAGGGTTTAGGGGTCGCAGGCAAGCAGCCAAGTGAGCTTGGAGGACTACAGCCTCGAACTTTGCCACGGCGGCGACATAAAAACCCGGGTTTAACCCTAAGCCCTGAATCCTAAACCCTAAATCCTAAACCCTAAATCCTAAACCCTAAATCCTAACCCTAAATCCTAAACCCTAGACCCTAAACCCTAAACCCTAAACCCTAAACTCTAAACCCTAAACCGTAGATTGCTGAGGGTTTAGGGTGGTTTGGGGTTTAGGGTTTGTGAGGGTTGCATAGTGTCAAGCGGTTGTATAGGTTCTGTAGGGGTTGTACCGTGTAAAGAAATTTACAACAGGCGCCGTAGCTACTGGAACAGGAGGGGCATATCAAAGTATACTTAGGTAGTAACCGGGTAGTTCTCTAAACTAGGGAAAACCCTAAGCCCTAAACCCTAAACCCTAAAGCCTAAAGGGAGTCCCCAACTGCGGTACACAGCGTGATAGATGTTTAGGAAGTTGAAGGGGGCCAGGTTCCCTGGGCCTTGGCTTTCTGAACGTTTCTTGTGGGGGTTTCGGGTTTAGGGTTTTGGGTTTCGCGTTTAGGGTTTTGGGTTTAGGGTTTCGGGTTTCGGGTTTAAGGTTTAGGGTCTAGGGTTTCGGGTTTAGGGTATAGGGTTTAGAGTTTCGGGTTTAGGGTTTCGGGTTTCGGGTTTCGAGTTTAGGGTTTAGGGCTTAGGGTTTAGGGTTTAGGTAGGGTTTAGGGTTGAGGGTTCGCTGGCTTCTGAGGACCTCATCGGGTTTAGGGTTTAGGTTTCGGGTTTCGGGTTTAGGGTTTAGGGTTATAGGGTTTCGGGGGTTTAGGTAGGGTTCTCTGGGCTTCTGAGGGCTTGGCCAAAGAGCAAAGGCGCCGCAGCCAGCCGTGGCTCCTCACGGCTCCGTTGTCTGACTGGGAGTTTCCGAAAATAAGGGGGCCTTATAATAGGGGTCCTATTATTTAGGGTAC
>CAJNDV010033221.1:0-14059 GCA_905221635.1 Symbiodinium sp. CCMP2456
AAAGCTTAGAAGGCACAAGCTCAGCAGCATATGGCATCATCTCGCATGCATTTCGGCACCGTGCCTGCGAGCACTTTCCGAAGCTGCCTGTCGCCATGGAGGACAGGGTCACAGGTCTGGAAAGATGAAGCTTGTCGCTGCATGAAAGTAGGCGAGCAAGGATCACATAAGATGCAGGCCGTCGAAATCCGAATTGATTTTCAATGATTTTCCAGGAAGAAAACATGGTGCAAACATCCCCTGCCAGATAGTATCCAACACACAACAAGAATGCCGGAAATGAGCAACTTTGCGACCGCCCTGAATATGCTGCACTTCTCATGGGTCCTAATTCCTGACCCCGAAGCTCCCCGCAAACTTTCAGCCTCTGCAGGGAGTATCATCCAAGACTTCTATCACTCCGACTCTTTGCTTTGTGCTTGAGGGCAGGGTCTGTAGAAAAGCTTGAGACCGGGGGCTTCCGGCGTGTCGAGAAGGCGTGGGTCTGGGACTCAAAGCTTACGTGGCACTTACGGGCGTGGGGTGGAGGCTTTTGGAATTTCGGATTCGCTTGTTCACTGGACTTCGGTTCGACAGCACCTCGAGCTGCTGTTCTTTGTCGCGGCATTCCCCCCCAGCGTGCCTCCAGTCCAGTGTCTTTTCGAGCCGCATGACCACCTCGCTGGGCTTTCACTGCAGAGATGCCAGACGTGACGAGAAGGAGAGCCGAGAGCCCGGCGTGCCAGGGCTTGGATGGCTGTAGCTGCGCTCTCCTGCGTCTCGACTTTGTCGATGGCCTTGGCCTTCTCCTGCTGAGATGTGCAGAGAAGATTCCCTTCCCTGCATCCATGAAGTGTCCTCCGCAAGGGGAATCTCGAAGCTGAGTCCTCAGCTCATGTGAACATGAACTCTTTTAGAAGTCGTGCTAAGATGGCGCTCGAAAGGCCGGGACGGACCGGCCGAGCTTTCAGAGCTTGCCTCTCACAGTCTCAAAGAAGGGAAGGTGATTCTCAGAACTCAAAAACCGGAGCCAAGCAGCTTGAAAGTCTCGGTATTGAGCTCTTTCATCTGCATGCCATTTAAGGCCACCAGGAGCTGTCCGGTCTGAATGTTGCTCCTGCGTTTTTTATGTTGTGGGGCACTGCAGATGGAAGACTGAAGAAGCTGTACTCCTCTCAGCAAAGCTTCCAGGTGATACCTTCCCCACCTTGCAAGTTGCAGGGCAAGCCCACGGCCAACAAAATCCTTACACGCAAACAAAGAACAGGGAGGCCCTGCAAAACATCATCTCAATTAGAATGAGCTTGCAGACTCTTCCCTTCGAGTTGGAGGCAGGATTGAAACAAAAGCAGTGTGGGGGTGTTCCTTGTCGCTCACCTACAGTTCAAACCTCGATGCTGCATGAGCCAGGCATCAAGCGCATCGAGTCTTCGTCAGCAGCGGACCCCCGTTTTTCCCGACAACCGGCTCCAGCCGGGGTCGGACTCCCACAAAAAAACAGAGCCTCAAGTCACTAGGCCAGATGCCCCCTGACAGACTTTCAAATCACTCGGGCCAGATGCCCCTTGACAGACTTTCAGCCTCGCTGGAGTAATGAAGGAGGAGCTCTCATGACATGGGATTCTCATGCGGGCCCACCCACCTCAAAACTGGAAAAAAAGCGGCCACACCCTAGGAGCCGTCGAAATGCACTGCCTGCCCTCACAACATGACGGACATTGCGCACAAGCATGGATAACAAAACAGTCTAAGGCAGTGCACCATCACAGATTCCGGAGGCATCCCAGCGAAACCGCAGCCTAAGAAGGATGTGGGTCTGTCCCGTTCCAGAGCCAGAGAAATTGACTCAGCGGCTGTCCAAGCTTGACCTCGGCGTCCTCCAGTACGATTTCGAACCTGGCAGCACTCCCAGGTTTGACATTCCTGGCTTCAGGTACTGGGCACCACACTTGTTGGCAGCCTGAGACGAAGACGCATCGCCCGTGAGAAGCCGAGGATGCCTAGAAAAGGACTTCCCGGCTTCGGCCTTCGCCGCCGTGCTCTTTCTCGCCTGGTGGTCCCCTGGGGAAGGCGTCAATCGGTACTCTGAATCTGGGGAGGCTATCCAAGAACCACTGGGACCTGGGAGAGGCACGCGCATGAGCCTGAATGGTGGTGGCCGCAGTTGCTTGCGCCTGGACCTGTTGCGCTGCGGCTGCATCCTGCAAGAATCAGGAATCCGTGGATTCGACCAACACTGTCAAAGCAACGCTACGTCGCTACGTCGCCACGTCCTCAGGAACTTGGTACCGGAGCCCTTAGCACGGATCCAGGCTAAGTCTCAGTCACCGCAACTTCAGCCAGGATCCTGACGGACAGGTCTCGCCTTCAGGCGGTCCCTGCAAGCTCAAAGCAGCTCAAAGTCAAAGCACTCCCTGGCTGCCAGGACAAGGGGCCCCCCTTCTTGGCCCCTTCTTGGCCTGAACGTGGCATCGGTCAAGTCTTTCAAAGCATCTCCGTTCACGGCCACGAGCTCGTAGCCAACTTGTATCAAACTCCTGTTGCATGGACCACTTACTGTCGTCAACATGTCCATTGGATTGACTTCCTTGCTTTATAGCAACATGCGACAAGTCCTCTCTGCAAATGAGCCCGGTGAAACTTTGGCCACCTCGTGGGACACGGAAAGTGAAGCGAGCCACAGCCCATGTCTCGGATCCCGGCCACCGCATTGGCAGGAGGGGCCCCCGAAAAACTGCAGCCTTCGCACACCGAACCACGCAACGAAAATGCTTCTGGGATCTCGAAGCACGCCCTGACGCACCTAACTTCTCTGCCGGATCCTCGAGAACCACCTCTAGCCTTAGCATCAGCTGGCTCCAGCATTCGCAGAGTCTGCAATCCAAATGCATCACACATCACCACACAAAAGGCTCTCGACTCAGGTTGGGACACTTTTTGCTCGTAGCGGATCTGCAGCGGGCGCTGCTTCAGGGCTGCCTGCGGCGGCGGAAGGAATAGCTTGGCTTCGGGGGCTTAGGCCTAGGCAGTTTTGGGACAGCACCTTGAAGTCCGCATCTGCCATGCCAGGGACGGCGACCCCATTGAGTTGAAGGAGCCTTCGGTGATTGCTGTTGGAAGGTGCGGCAGAGTCTCCGCCTCTCCGTTTGCCTTGCTCCAGCTCGGATGCCCGCAGTCTCGGCCCACCCGCCCTTGCTCACATCCTTGGCATCGTGTCGATGACCTGCTGCTTTCCTAAGCCACCCCGCCTTCACCAGGACCTCTCCTCCGGCAAACTGGGGAATAAGACCAAGCTTCGCATCCTGGCCAAGCCGGGAGTTGCAGAAAACGGCGCGTCTCTGTCAAAAGGACCGTCCTCTGTGCCAGCAACCTTGGCTCGGCTCTCTGACAGTCGCAACAGGTGTGAGGAATTCCGAGGCGGCCACTACCTCTCGCATGCTGCTGACCTTTATTGGACGCGGCAGCGCTCGGAACGTTCCGAAAGAGCTCTCTTCTTCCGCGGCTCCGACCGCTGCACTCCGAGGCGGTAAAGGGCACCTCCCAAAGCGACTGCCTCGGTGCATCGCAGCACAGCGTGGTCTCGCATCAAGGCTTTCGGAAGGGCCGCACCAGGCCATTGTCCTGCCTGGGAAGGGGGAAAAACAGAAACATGTTGGCTGAAGACCGAAGCCGAAACGACACAAGATGTCCGAAGATGACGACACACGCGAAACCCCAGGCCTTGCGCAGATTCGATGCCCATGAGAGCGCATGGGCAGGGTTGGGAAAACTGACGCTTAGGTCCCACAGTTGCCCAATGACTGAGTGAACTGGTTTAAGGTCATCTGGGCTCAGGTCGAAAACAGTATGGGCTGCAGATAGGCTCTGTCGTCTGGCACGAGCCCACATGCTTGAAAAGCGGTGGTGATGCTTCACAAGTTACGACTACACTCTGATCGGTGTCACGCGATTTTGCTGCCAGGCAACACACTTTGGTTGTGGCGCAGTGGTGCGGCGCAATGCGGCACCCTAATGCAGGCAGCAATGCAAAGCCCCACACTGTGCTGCACCTTGTGGCGTGCACTGGCATGGGGCGGCTGAATTCCATAAGCAGGTCTGCCGCTGCATCGTTAGATGCTGGACCTCTTCTCAATCTGCGGAGCATGCTCGAGGAGAGTCGACCCCAAGTCAACTGCCAAGGAAAACATGCATCCAGGCATATTAGCGTTATTAGCGGGCAGGCACACGGCGTCGGAACCCAAAGAAAGGCAATCCCTTGGGCTGTGACGTCGGTCGGCGCCCCTCGTGCCCGAGCGTATGGGCCGATCTGAGACGCAGAGCAATCTGCAGTCTTTGTCTGAGCACACGGGGCTCACCTTCTCATTGTCATGGGCTGAGAGCCAAGCTCAAGACGTGGATTTGAGTCTCCTTCTGCTCCTGAAATCGAGTCTCTCGAACCCCGAGCTCCTGGGAGGTTCTCCGTCCTCCTCTGGCTGCATGTACTCCTTGCTTTGCGTGTCGAAGAAGACGAAATTAATTTGCAGCTCCTTGCAGCTCCGATTTTGTAGTCCAAGACATGCGCTCTGAGTGGAAGTTCATGTCATGGCCTCCGGGTCACTGCCTTTGGGAAGTGCGTTTGCATCCTCAGAACCAGCAAAGGGTCAGGCCAAGAATCTCGAGGTCCGAGCTCCCTGAGCTCCCTGCCCCCTCACGGGTCAGGAAGGAGCATCGCTGTACCTGGTACATTGTAGCATCAAGAATCAAAACACAGACACCAAAACCTTCTGGCCGGAGGTACACTATAGAGTTTCGCGTGCTGCAGCGTTCGTCGAAGCTGGCATGCACCACTCGCCTTGCAAACAGGAAGACAGAAAAAGAGTGTGACCTTTCGGGCAAGACGTCACTCTTGTACTGGGGATGCGGCATGCAAGGAAAAAAGTGCCATCTCCTCAGGGAAGACTTTGTTGACCTGCGCTTCCATGCTTGTTGACGGCATCTCAGACAAAGCTTCTCCGGACAGCCTTCTTGCCGCGCCACTGTCCCTTTGCGTGCTGAATCCTCAGAGCCAAAGGCTGTGCAAAAGGGAAGGAGCCTCCTCGTGCTACGAGTACAGGTAGCAGTCTCGGTACATGGCCACAAGGACAGGTCGGAATATGCGTTGCCACAGGTAAACCACATGCTGGGCAGTCCAAACCTCAGAAGGAAGGACTGAAGGACCCTTCAAGTTTTGTTTTACTTCCTCACACAACGCAAACGCAAGCTTAGCCGCGTGCCATCGGAACCTGCGCCTGTAGCAGCCGTCTGCACTCCTCTCTCTGCTCGGGCTTCCGAGCTGCACACGGAATGCCATGACGAGCTGGATCCCACGGCCTCAGGACCACAAGGGATCGGAAAACCCGGATCCCCCCGCCACAACTGGGGTTGCTGCTCCTTCAACTGCCGGTTCCACCAGGGCATGACACACTGCCTCAAGAAAGAAAATCAAAACCAAGCATCAGCTGCCGGCACAGTGCGCGACTTCGTCACAGGAGCAGCCCCGTCTGACCAGCTCAGGAACCAGCGTCTCTCGCCAATACAGCCATTCAAAAACCGTATGAAAGAGCAGCATCAGTGTGCCAACCTGTACAGACATTCATGCTCGTTGATGTTTACAAGACAGGGTGCGCATCTCGCTTCTAGCGTTACCCGTCCAAAGAGTTCAGTATCCCCGCAATTCGGGAAACCAGGTAGCTGACCAGGAGCAATGTGGCATAGAACTCATCTCCGATTGACCAGACCCTGGCCGCACCACTTCTGTGTCGGTTTCGGCCATCGAAAGATACAATCACCGAGCGATGTGCAAAGGCCCCGGCCCTTCGGTAAGCTCCATGGTCCATGCATAGGCCACCATAGACCTTGCAGAATCCCGGCACTGGCAAAACAGGCTCCCGCTCCCGTACCACAGACACACGCATCAGAAAGCAGCTGGGACGTGAACCACATTCCGGAACATAGCAGCCCAAAGAGCAAGATGATCAGCACGGCCCTTCGACAAAATCACTCTCAATGGTAGTCATGATAAACCTCTTACGGAAGTGCATACCGGGACTGAGCCTAGGCTCTCCAGAATGACTATTCTCGGTGCTGCGATGCCTCCTGCGTCGCCCTGTTCGCGCGAGGGTGAGGGCCTCTCGGAGTCAGGAGACTTCTCAGAGCTCTGAGCCGGCACAACCTACGAGAGGTAATCGGAATGGTAAGAATGCTGTCAGAGGGATGTGCGTAATTCGTGGGATGAGACTACTGAGAGGACAACACACCAAGGCCTATAAGCCCACAGGCCTTCAGTAGCCTGTTGGGATTGTCGATGCTCCTTTCTTCGATGCCGCAAGGACAAGCCGATGGGGCTCAGATTCTACACTTGTCCGGCCTGCCACCGCAAACACCATGGTCGTCCTCGAGCAGGTCCACCAGATGGTGGTAGTCACCTTGGGAGTCGGGGAAGACACATCTAAATCCAGACTTCTCCCAGCTTGTCCACTCAGGCAGTGTCTGATGTCCATAGTGTCGTAGTGAGCAGCATGGAAACCATACATTACGAAAAGGATGGCCACGAAGAGGACCTCCACAGGCAAAAGACTGCGAGACACTTTTCTGCTCACGGCAACACTTCCGGGAGCGTGGCAGAGTAGCCGAGCTGCCAAACATTTCCAGCAAGAACCAAAGTCAAGGCCTCAGGAAAAGTAAACGAGTCGTTTTCGTAGCCGCGCGAAATCTGAGCACCCAAGCCGCGATAGCCGTGGATTTGATAAGCTCATGGATGATGGCAAAGACCTTCTGCAACCTTGGGAGCACCGCTCTCCCCGTGCACTTCCTCTCCCTCTCAGATTTTCTTTTTCTGCTGGGCTTCGGGGACGTCTGGGCGACCCTCAGGCCATCGGTCTGCCCAGCCACACAATGTATTATCGAGTGGCTGGCATTGGGGCCCCACTCACTGCTGCATGTGTGTTTGCTGCAAGCCCCTCCGGGTATGTGGCAACCGCTTGGGGCTTGCTATAGCCCCCCATGCATGGGATAGTTTTGGCGGCACGACACAACAATGACTCGACACGGCACAAGACGATACCGTGCAACACCATACGTAGTCACTCCTCCAGGACGATATTGCTTGCCCCCTGTGCGGTCCCTGCATTAGGTGTTGTGAAAGCTACCGCAAGGAAGGCCAAAAACAAGGTGCGACTACATAGGGGTCTCTCAGACTCTCCCTCTCTCGGGCCCCTTAGCCCCGGTTTGCCGGGCCCTGCACTCCATGAGCCGTCGGAAGTTCACCACGAAGCAGCGGCCTCAAAGAGACTCAGCGCGAAACGGAAACGCTCCATGCTTCGCTCCGAATCTCCGTCGAGGCTCGCAGGTACGGCTCCTTGCCGGACGTCTCCTTGCTCACTCTGCGTAACCTGCAAGTACGGTATGAACTGAGCACAAGAGTCCCGACAACGACGTCACAGGGCCTCGAAGTGGTTTGCCTGTCATCCTCAGTCAGGGCCGACAAGCTGCGCCTCGTGACCAGGGGACCTGGACGCAATGGCAGTTAACAACCAACTTACTTTCTGATATTCTCTGAACAAGCGCAGAGATGAGCGTTGCCTTTGATGCCCGACATTCTCGCCGGATACTGGCTGCACAGCCATGTTTGACCGTTTCATAATACAGTGCACCATGGACATGTTATGTACAGGTGCAAGCAGCATTCAGCACCGACCATGCCACTGTTGCATCCTTATGTCCAACATTCTTTGTTGGAGGAGTCGGTGGATGGTGAAACTGGGCGATGACATGCAGTCTGTTTCCGAATTCCCTATCTGCGACGACGCAACAGAACGTCGGTGACCCTGTCCTCCAGGTTAGAGAGCACTGAAGCCCATGCTGCACATCTGTCGACCCCATACTCACATTCGCGCAGACCCTTGGTCATCTGCTTTTGCTCCACCGTGAGGTGTTGCAATTCCTCCCACAAGCCACCTGGCGGAACCGGCGACTCTGACCTGTCCTTGCGGAACTTCCTGGTATCCACGGCACTTCTGCTCCGCTTGAGATTTTTGAAGGTTCCTGCCCCTGCACCGGGCGTCCCTTGGGCCGACGAAGGCCTTGCAGCGACGTTGGCCGTTGTCACATTACGGCAGGCCTCGAGAACCTGCAGATCCCTCTTGCACTGGCGAGAAAGGCACCGCAAGTTCTTCTGAGTTGTGGCGAGCTCATGGAGCAGGACGTTGGAGCGCTGCACTTGGGTGGCCTCAGTCTGACTGCGTGCCTTTGACCTGTTTTCCGGCTTGTTGAGGGTCCATTCCGCACAGGACATAGCAAATTCCACGTCTTTCAACTGCGTGTCAAACCTTCTCCGCAGCTCGCGTTGGTCGCTACTGCACTGCGCCAGGCAGTCCTGAGTGGACTGCTGCGCTTTGGCACACTCCAAGTCAGTGTACTGGACGGTTGAGGAAGCCTTCTTGCACAGATGCTGCGCATCCACCTGCGCAGCCTTCACACGCTTCGCCCAAAACTTCCAGCTGTCCCCGACGGACATGTAGCCAGAGGAAAAAGTGGAATCTCCGGAGCCCCGCTTTGCGGCGGAGTCTTGCCTCAGCGCTGCACGGCGCTGGGCCATTTCCTTCTTCAGGCAACCGAGGAGCTCCTGCAGTTGCTCTGCGGCTTGGCTGAGATCCTCCTCCTGCTTGTCTAGCTCCCGGCGCATGAGAAGCAGAGCCTCCTGCTCCACCTCCAGTGCCTCCATCAAGTTCTTCTGAGAAGTCTCTGGTGCCGGCGTCTCTGAGCTCCTTGCACTCGTCGCGCCTTGGCCTTCCTTGTCGGCGGAACCCGCGGCTCCGACCCAATCAAGGTCTGAGAGCAGCTCTTGCCGGCGTCGGCACACGGAGATGTCTGCTGAGCGAATGTTTCGAGCATGCCGGACTCGACTCTTCGCATCTTCAACGTCAACATGCTGGGCCTCTAGCACCTTGCACGCCCCTGAGATCTTTGCCACCGACGAGACATTCGCCTGAATGCGACTATTTGCTGCCTGACATTCTTCGCGCAGCTTCTGGACGTAGGAGGCATCTACCCGGGATTCTGCCGGTTTCGACAAATCTTCCATCGCCATCTGCGAGAGGGCACGCGCTCGTGCGAGGGTGACGCCCCCGGCTGGGAGGCAGCTGGACTTGCACTTTTGCCCTGCAGCTCTTGCTGGTGCCACTGGGGGTGCAGATGGTGCAGGCTCGGCGATGTCTGGCTTTGAGGCTTCGAGGTCAGCTTGATCCACAACATCCTCGTCCGTGGATCCGACGGCTGTACTGGAGGTCGCGGCAGACGGAGACAGGGGCCACCAAAAGAGATCGGCTTCACGTAGCCTGTCAGGGACGGAGCTTGGAGTCTCCACGCCACCTTTGCCTGGATCCATTCCGCCGGTTCCGCTCCCTACGGGGTCAAAGCTCGGACTTGGGCCAAAGCTGCTTTCGAGATGGCTGAGGTAACATCCAGTGAAGGCCGGAGCTGCCCTGGTCCAAGAAGCCCCGACGCTGCCTGAGCCCGAACCGGGGAAGATCATGCTCCCACTGCTGTCCTGTGCCCAAAAGCAAGCCACACACTCTTGCAGCCCCACTTTGTGTCCAGGCAATTGCAGCTCCTTCATGTCCAACGTCGGCAGGGGTCGGAGCCCTGCAAGCAGGGGGGCCAGCGCAGCCACCTCTGCCACCTGCTCCTCCAAGGTTTGGAGCCTGCAGAAAAGTCGCACACGCTCTGCAAGGAGGACGCGGCCTTGCTTTGCAGCGGGAGCCTGTTGCCTAAAGCCATCGCCACGCCATCGGACACACGGTCAACCGCCTGCTGCCGACGCGCAGGCAAGGACACAGGAGGAAGCTTTCTCTTACCTCCAAAGGAATCATCGCCCTCGGTTCCGACTTCGGTCGAAGAGCCTGGTCTGATGCTCTCACATGCCGTACCTGCCGTACCTGCCTCTGCAAAAGCCTCCATCTGGCTCTTCAGAGCCGGCATGAGCGACTTCGCCACCTGCTCTGCGACCTTTTCTGCCAGCTCTGTGGTGTCCTCGGAAGCGCGAGAAGATGTGACGACAGCGGAGGCTGTCAAAAGACTCTCCTGGACCGTCTGCTCCGTCTCCGGGCTTGACCTATCGGGCTGCTTCCCACGTTCACTGTCTCCGTCTGGTCTGATCCACATGATACCAATCAGACTTAGTAAGAGCTCACCAGGCCAGCTGAGCCGTAGACCCGGGGCTGGGACGCCTTCGGTGTCTTGCACTGTCCTGTGCTACTGATGCTACTGCAGACCAGAGTCGACTTAACGCTTTCGGATCCATGCTCCTCGGACACGCCCGTTTGCGGAGACCGTGGCTGTGGAGACCTCGCGTGATCTGCGGAAGCAAGAGACTGTCAAGAGGCTTGTCTGCTGAGCAAGCGGATGCAGCGGCGGCAAAAAAACCCAACCCCAACAACGGGGAGCGGGCACTGGCCGGAGACCACTTGGAGCAGCAAAACCCTGCATGTCGAGCACCGCTTGGCCATGTGCCTGGCTTCATGCCAGAATCTTACAGAAGTATGGACCAGTATGGAGCTACTGGACTACCCCGAGCCCCATGAGGCTTCCACGGCTGCAGGGCCTCTCCTGGCACAGTGTCACAAGGCGGGTCTTGCAATGCCAAGTTCAGCACTGAATGGACACCGGGAAGTAAGCATGCCGAAGGCACGGGCTGGGCATCAGGCCACGTCTCAGAGGCCGAAATTGATCAGCTTGAGCCAGTCACGCAGGTCTTTACCCGAACACCATGGTAAGGCTTAAGATCTCTTGTGCGAGAAGTGTGTGATCTTTTCTGCCAGCTGGTGCTTGCTCGGTCGATGTTTCTTTGCTGTAGCACTGCCCGGCCCGCACACCCCGCATCTCAATGAGCTGTGTGATCGGCGACTGAGCTGCCCTTGAAAAAGGCCTGCAGAGGCACGGGCCACATGGGCCGAATTATGAATTTGAGCTTGAATTTGAGGGGTGAAACTGCTGTCATTGTCTTTAGCCAAACTCTCGAGATCTCTCGAGTACGAAAGTGCTCTTTATCCACGAGGCTTTGGAATGCCTCAAATAAGTGGAGCCATGTGTTCAGGACCCACCAGCGGAGGCGACGCGGTCCTCACCAAAGTCTCAAAACAGCACCATGCCTGCACGCTGCAGCAATCTCTGGAGCTCCTTGACGTGCCGATCTACGATCTTTTGAAGCCGTTCCGCTTCCGCTTGAGCACCCCTGAAAGCTTGCTTGCCGTTCGCTGCAGGAGGCCATCGTGATGCCAGTCGACTGCACTGGGGGAGTGGCTGCAAGATGCGCTCTCTCTGCTTCTCACCAATCCTGCAAGGGCAAGTGCCTCGCCTTGACGGCCTCCCGCAAACTTGACAAGAGAAGGGGGGGCCCCGGTCCCCGGGCCTTCTGATGAGATCTTCCAGGGTGGCCGTCTCACCTCCAAGAGGCGTAGGGCTCCCGACTCCCGAGTTTTCAGGGGCCCCAGGGCCCGGGCTCATCTCGGACAGGAGAGCTTCGAGGTAGTCCTCCCAAAAGCGAGCAGGAAAAAGGACACCTCAGAGGCCCTTTCTGCTCGGATCCTGAGTGCACTTCTCCAGGTTTTCCATCTCCTCAGCACTCAAACACACCTGCGAATCCCCCCCTTGTCGTGCCACTTCCCGTCCTGCGCGCTCTCCTTTGCGTCTCCCAGCAGGCCCACGGCTCACAACCGGAAGAGAAATCAAATGCTGCAGGACACAAGAACGACATGGAAGGCTCAGCTTTCTCTTCTCCTTTGCTTCCGAAGCCCTCTCGCAGGCACATTCACGTGCAGTGGCTTTTTGGAGGCACACAGGCTCAGGCTCAGGACAGTCTTCCTTTTGGAAGCCGTCGGCTGCGAGCTGCCCGAGTAGAAGCAAAATCCTGGTCCTAGTTCCGAGTGAGGCAGCTGACTGCGAAAATCGCCGGAGTCTGCTAAATGGAAGCCTTGATGCAGAGCCGAGGATGCTGCCACTACGAAAACGAGAATGCACAGAATCTCAATCCACTGGAATTGCACCACAACGTGAAGCAAGCAGCGGCGCACATCAGGGCCAGCGCGGTGACCAGAAAGACTACGCAAAAGGCGCACAGCATCTGCTGCCTGCTGCTTTTCCCCCTGAGCTCCTCCACAGCACAACGGTATACAGTATGACGGAGAAACGTGGGTGCTGCGCTCCTTGAAGACCAGAACCCCCATGACGACCGACAGCAGCAAGCTGGAGCTCCCAAAGATCCAGCCAACGGCCTTGGAAACCACAGGCGTACCTGAAGCGCACTTGCTGCCGAGAACACCCCTGATTTCTGAGATCTCGTGCCTAGCCTGTCATGAACATGAAGTAACCTAAGCCCACACAGATGCCGGCAAGGGCATCCCACATCAGCGCCTCTGCACATCGGAGGGCAGGGACAAGCTGGATACCGGAAGGATCATGGAAGTGGCACAGTGGCTCGCGAGCCTTTCGATACTGCTTGAAGTAACCTTGCTTCAGACTGGTCGACTCACACGGCAATGCAGAGCAATCTTCACAGTCAATGCAGCACCACTGCCAAGCAGTGACCTTTCCAGATTGCGCAAGGTATCTGCCAAGGTGATCGACCTCTTCGCCCTTCGCTTCCAAGGGCTATCCAGTAGAAGGCAGACACCTGACTCATGCGAAAAAGCTTTGTCTGGGCCTTGGACTTGGAGTCTGGAGAATCTAGAGGCCCTCGCCAGCGGGAAAATCGCAACCAGCTGTCCCATCCTCGTCTCAGACTCGGGTCAAAGCTGCAAGGTCCACGAAATCTTGCCGAGCGTCATGAAGGAAAACAGCTGGCTGAAGGGATGCAGCTGCCCTTCTGTTGCAGCGGCGGTAGTGATTGGCGACATGCTGCCCTTAGAAGCCAAACAGCAGCGCCATGCAACATCTTACACACGCTGGGCGCCAATTCTTCGGCCAAGACTCGCAACCCAAACCTGGGACATCAGTGTGAGAAGCGCTGAACCCTAGCTTTCTCCAACAGCGTCGTTTTGCGGCGAAGGAACCACCTGCAATGGGCAGGAGGAACACATACCAACCGTGGCCGCCGTGGCCCTGCGATGGTTGAGATGCCACAATCTTCACCTTGAGCTGTATCGGGGCATCCATTCCAACTTGCAATCCCCGGACAGGGACACCAAAGTCTGTGACAATCCACCTCTTCCACCGCCACGGGCGACGTCTTGTCCGAGGACTGCGAGCATGAATCATGGTATCTGATCACACATGCTACGTCAGCCCAAATTTTCGATTCACTGCCGTCAGCATTTCGGCCCATCCTCTAGGCGCAACTACTCAACTACCTGCAGCGAATGCTCCAAACCTCGGCTTTGGATTTGCGGACGTCGTCCTCGGATGCTCCTGGCAAACGAAGGCCAAAATGAAGAACTCCCCAGAGAAGGCCCTCTGCAGCTACAGACTTCAGAGTTCGGAAAGCTTTGGCCTGCAGATTTCCGTGGCTCAGCCTGCGAAGCAGCATTACCTGGCGGGGCTCCCGCGCGAGAACCCCAGACATCGAGCCCCCGAGTTTCAACCTGTTCCAGACCTCCTTGAAGTCCAAGTTGCACAGCATTCCCAGCAAGCAAGCGCCCAGCCCGGGGAAGAGCAGGTGGGGATCCTTGACAACTCACTGAACATGAACAGTCAGTCTCTGAACTTTTGAAGACTCAGGAGCTGTTGCATTCTCAAACGAGGATGTGTCTTCATCGCCTTTTGGTCAATTCCGGGCTCCCGAGTCGACGTCGAAACAGATGCTACCTAGGCACGGCCTTGGGCTCGATCGCATAAGTCAGTGCTGTTCCATAAGTCAGTGCCAAGCCAAAGCCTCAGGGTGCAAGAGCAAGGCACTATCAATTCCGTGTTGCCCTTGCTTACCGCCATCGCCCTGCCCCCCGCACCACGCTACAATCTACAACAATCTTTTCTACAAACCTAACGATTAGTGCATACTATTATGCATAATATTAACTAATTCCCTTCGTTCATTCCTAAATTCTCTATGTGCTTCTTGGTTGTGTTATGT
>CAJNDV010033221.1:14159-36149 GCA_905221635.1 Symbiodinium sp. CCMP2456
ACATAACACAACCAAGAAGCACATAGAGAATTTAGGAATGAACGAAGGGAATTAGTTAATATTATGCATAATAGTATGCACTAATCGTTAGGTTTGTAGAAAAGATTGTTGTAGATTGTAGCGTGGTGCGGGGGGCAGGGCGATGGCGGTAAGCAAGGGCAACACGGAATTGATAGTGCCTTGCTGCAAGAAAAGACTCACCTTTCCTGAGGAAGTGAGCTTTGAAACTGTTTTAAGTTTCAAGATGCTGAAGCCAGGGAGTGTGCTTGTGAGCTCAGAATATGAAACCACTTCCCGAGATACTCGCAAATCCCAGCTGTGCAGCCAAAGGCACCGATGGGACACGCCACAGCCAGGCCTAGCCTCAGGCGCGGGCGGGAGAACGATTTCAGCATCCCTCTTCTTTTTTCTGCTTCGCCGGGACGACTGAAAGGGCATGATCATTCAACACAAGTGCGCACTTCATCCACTGAGAAGGCTGAACCGCTTTCAAGCAATCCGCTTCAACACAGGCGTCTGTATCCACTGAAGAGGAAATTCGCACATGACGGTGCCAGTCCCAGCAGCACATCTATGGCCTTGGCCATAATGAAATCTCCACTGCAAAGCGAAACGCCAGCAATCATAGCAGTGAGAACGGCAAAGGACTTCCTCGGTGCAAAGGGCCCTTCCAGTCTATGTCTACCTGCCGCTCGGCAGGCGGGTAAGTAGCTAGGCATGTCACGGCAGTTAGGCCCATAAGCTGTACTCTAGGTAGATAGATCGGAGGACAGGGAGCTAGAAGGACATCTGGACGCATGGAGAGATACATGTCCTGATTTCGCAGTCCCCAGTTATTGAATGTTGGCCTCGAAACTGTGCTACTTGGTGATAAGAGCAAGCATCTGGCAAAGCTTGTACAGTGTCATGCATCAATCAGTTACTCACACGAAAAAGTGGTCGATGGCTGAAGACAAACAGGGGCAGGTTGTGCCTCACTACACATGAAACATTAACACATAGACGTCATTCAGCAAGATACATATCATATTTGCAGCGAAGCCCAGGCCCGCTTAACCTAGAATGCAAGCGAGCTTCTCCGAGATGTCCTTCTGAAGCGTTTGTGTAAACTGCTCGGTGTCCTGTCAAGCTGCCCGCAACAGCCCTCCTCTCGCATCCCCAGCCTGCCACGCTTGGTTACAGCGACGGCATCGTGTAGAAACCAGTGGCAAGCAAGAGCAAGCAATACCAGACTAGAACTCGAAGGTGCTCTAATCCGAAGTGAAAAATAATTATCCCGCGCTGTCACCGTAGCATGAATGCTGAAGCATTGGCGTCAGGTGAACTGAGGGAGGCACAAAGTGTTTGGCATCCACCGGATTTGCCATGCCAAACGTAAAGCACATGCAAAGAGTTATCAGGACTTGGGCAAAGACATACCTTGGCTTCAGCTGAAAAGAATTCGTTCTGTTCAGTATGTCGTCTTCCCTTGGGCTAGAAGATCGCATGCCGCAGGATGGACATCATGCTGGTGGGCAGTGGCAACTATGACATTCAAAAACCTCCCTGCTGTGACAAGGTGCGTCAAGCCAAAGTTCACCGTATCGGAACCTCCCTTTTTCCGGAGGGACGGCCAGATGCCAAAACAGAACCTGAAGCAAGCGCTGGCAGTGAGCAAGGCGAGCATCAAAAAATCGCCGGTCCGTGCTGGATCCAGAGTGCGTTGGTCAACACTCGCCTTCACCGGCAGGTTCGTCACAGGGTTGAAGAGACGGGCTTCATGCTGTTGAGCGGCCCATGCCGCAGGCCATCCAACCCAACAAAGCCTCCTTCCCTGCGCCATGCCACCACGAGAACACTCTGCCTCCACCCTATCCCTTCCCCTATTGTAAGCCCCAAGATACTGTAAGCCCCAAGACGACCAGGAGCACATGTTGTGGCGAAAAAGACCAAAGGATCTTTTATGATCTCTTGGTGCCGCTACTATACCGTTCCTTGCTTCTCTCGGTTGGCAGTGAGCCAAGCGGCCACATCACCAACATCATCGGAAGAGCCACATCGCTGCTCTCCGGGGCAAACATGGTCAAGTAGCCAGCGAGCTCTGCCTGTCTAGGGCAAAGAGAGCTTCAACCAGAAAGCCGTCTGTCGCTGAAGCATCTCAAGGCGGATAAGTTACAGGAAAACCAGATGTTGCAGCGAGCCGACCAGATCCATCAGCATGAAGTTGTTAACGACATTGATATCCAATAGTTAGTGCTCTAGGGCTTGGGGGGGCTATGTAAAGGAAAAGACGGATTGGCATTGGAATGAATGTGATGCGTCGTCAACCCATGAGTTGGTGTGCTATTGATCCTAACGGCTGCAGGCTTCGCTGTGGCAACCGGCCATCCTGAACAATGCACGCACTACGTCGCCCTTGTTTTTAACTGCGATGCTCCGCAGTAGGGTGACCTGGTCTTTGATTCGCTCGGAAACTGGCGCAGCAGAGCTGCAAAGACTGAGAGAAGGTGGCCGATGCAGACCATGGGGCCCTCTCAGTCCTTCTTCCATCTGCGGCAACAACGGCGCAAGTTGAACTTCAGCCGGGCTGATGCCACCGCCGGTTCTGTCCATGACCCCTGACACCAAGCGGTTGCGGAAACAAGGAGTCCGGTCGCTAGGCTTGAGTTTCAAAGCTAAGCAATACAATGACAATCAATACAAGAAATGCTTAAAGCGCCTGACAGGCCTTCTCTTCCTGTGACAAGAGCCTGAGCTGCGCGGCAAAGCTGCACGTGACCCTCGTCACAACAATCTTGCAACCGCAACCACCACCCTGAAAAGTCAAAAACAAACACGACGCGACAACACAACACACAGAGCAAGAAGAGAATGTTGTTGGAAGCCCTGATGTTGATAGGCGTTCTGTGTAGTGTGCACATCAGTTTAAGTCTCCGGGATCTGTCAGAAACTCCGCATGTCAAGAGATCGTAAGCATGAGGAAAGCCTAGCTCGGACATCGCTGCTCATGCACTGCAATGCCGCTGTCAACTCCGGCTGGCCGAGCTCTGGCTGTTCCCCGGCTGGCGGACTCTTCATGCTGCGTCATGGCATGTCGCGCTGTCCTGCAGTCCGGCAGCTTGCTTTTCCAGACATCCTTCGCCTTTTGTCTATCCTCAGCAGGCCACCAAAAAAAGGAATGTTACACGCCAAAATCTCCGTCTGACTCTGCCCGGCCTAGGGCCTAGAGGTCTTCTAGGGGCCTCGCTGTCTTCTGGAGATCCGAGGCTTCTTTCAGCGCCGAGCGCAGCTGCCGGTCTCCGGGGATCAAAGCGTCTGCCTCTTTTGGCTGAAATAGAACAATAGTACTATCCGTACTGATAGTACTACTAGTAATAATAGTAGTAATTGTAACAATAGTCATAATCGTAGTAATTGCAATAATGGTAACAATAGTAGTAATTGTAATAATAGTAATAATAGGTGTTCTAGAGCACTTGGGCTCAGTTTAAAATCCTTCCGGCCTGCTTCAAGGCTTCAACGGCATCCTCAGCGAATCCGCGCTGAAGGTTTGCAAAGCCTGCCATCTAATCGCCACGACCAAGAAGCACCACTTCCGGATTCAACCCGGCCTTTTCGGTACAAGAACTTCCCTTTGGAATCATTGTCCGTGAGCGCGGCCTTCTCCATGTGCCGCAGACCAATGTCAGCGGCCTTTTTGGTATTCACCCAATCCTTCTCCTTGAGATACGCTCCGCAGATGTTGCTGATGACTTTCAGCTTCCTGCGGCTCTCGCAAGACTTAGCCAAACTTCACACCCTTAACACCTCGAAGCATGAGACATCATGACACTATGTCACTATGTCCTTGTGTTCAGGTCAAGCTGGTGATGATCCATCAAGTTCCACTGCTGCCCAATGTCGAAGTCCAGGTGCCAGACGGCTCCGTAATACCGCTGCCGTGCAGTGGCAAAATCTCCAGTCTTGAAGAGCTGGTTGCCCTCTTCTCGAAGCTTGTCCGCTTCTTCGAGCCCTGAAGGGCATCAAAAGGGGCGTCAACTCTGACACTGGGGCAAAGCTTGGGCAGGACAGCAGCTAGGGGCTATATAAGGGTCACCGCCACGGAGCTGAATTCGAAGACATCGGATCGAGCATGCACGTTCTCCTTGTTCCAGGCTATTACATCCTGCTCCTCCTCTTCGGAGCAGAAGCATTTTAGCAGCGACTCGTTGTCGAAATCCATCAGGCGCAGAGCCGAATCCGAATATCTACGGCTGGATGTAAGCAGAAAGCTTGGTTTTGAGGCGAGGTTCGGGCATTTGCCTACACACTACTTGGGCATGAAGGCCAGCCATCACTAGTTTCGTACCGCTGCACCCCGTTTCCGCAGAGACGTGAAGCTGTGGAAATGTTGGCAGTGCCGTCTGCAGCGCGCACATGTCTGCAGCACCCCTCTGCTCTGCCACACAACTCACAAGTCTCACAACATCGCAGCCAGACGTTTTAAGACTTCATTGAGTGAAACGAGAAGATGCTCGATGTTCTTTGCATGAAGCATGACATGTGCCAGCCAATGCGGCCGGCTCACCACACGAGACATCATCCTGGTCTGCTTTCGACCCTGACCCAACCTTGGATGTGCCAGCTTTGCCCTGCTTTTCAACATGAATCCGAGAAGCCAGGAATGCAAGTTAGCCCACCTCCCAACGTCCCCGACACGCCACACGGGTCCGAAACAGGGCCTGACAGCAGCCTGGACGGTCGACTCGTGTGGCCGAGTAGCGGCTGAGCCCGAAGGCAGACGGATCTCGGTCTCCCAGCATGTCCTAGTCAGCGCAATCAAGACAGCTACATGCGGTTGTGCGTGCTGTACGGCGCAAAAGCGCACCACGACTTGCGCATCTTTGGTTTGCCCGCCGTGACGCAGATCAGATGCAGCATGAACTTCGATACTCAATTCATCCGCCGTCCTCAATAGCTTGGCGACGCTCGAGATCGAAGAGCTCCGAATCCCAACCTGCAGAGTCAGAGGCGTGTCTTTCAAGGCGGTGAACACGGGAAACAAGCCGGGTGTTCGCTGCACTTCTTGCTGCATCCAGACTGGGTCATGGTCCAAACCTGCGAGCATTGCCCCAAGCCCCATGCTCCGTCAGAAAGAAGCGAGAAGGCAAAGAGCGTGGCGCTACATGGCCTGTAGCAGAATCGTAGTCAGGATGGTATCGCCTGCGACGAGATCAACAGTCAAGAGGCGACTCACCAAAAAAAACACATCAGAAACGTGCCTCAATCGTGGATGTTGCGAGAGAGGCATCTCCGATCTCTCAGGAATACCAAAGACGAAGTCCTCTGGCGCCTTGGTGGCCTCAGTCTTGAGATCTCAATTCCTCGCAGCCGAAGTGAGCGCGGGCCTCGTCGACTTGAGCTACCAAGACATCCGTCACGTCCTCTCCAAACCTGCCAAGGGACGGAGAATGCCGCCAGACGCTCCAAGAACGCAGCCGCAAGCTGCCTGTAGGTCGTCCCCTTGCACAAGGCGTGCAGTCCCCAGATGGTGTCCTCGCCGAATGGAGCGGATGCCCGCGGAGAGCAACAACAATTAACGGACCGGATAACCCCACATGCGTGTTTTAGTGAAAGGGTTGGCAGCAATTCGAGCAAGTGAGCGAAAGGTAAGCGAGAAGAGTGGATGGGTGAGGCGTGAGCGCGGCGGGGGGAAGAGCATGCAGGACACGAGGACGACACGGACGAGACGGTGAAACACACGGGACGGAAAAGCATGAAGCATAACTGTTTTGAGCTCATATGCGATGCACCCTATCACAAAGCCCGAAAATCCCACAGGCCCCTGAACCCTAAGCCGTACTTAGCCTTAGAGCCCTAAACCTCTGAATCCTCAAAGTCATCTACCCTAAACCCTAAACCCTATCGCAAAGGCCCAAAATTCCCACAGGCCCCAAACCCTAAGCCGTACTAAGCCTTAGAGCCCTAAACCTCTGAACCCTCAAAGTCCCCTAAACCCTACCGAAAGTCCAGCCCTAAGCCGTACTAGCCTTTGAGCCCTGAACCTCTGAACCCTCAAAGTCATCTACCCCGGCCCGAAGCACACTCCGGGGTTGGAGGGGGGCCAGCAAATGCTGCGCCGGCTAGGAATTCTTAAGCGGAGTCTTCAAGGGCGGCCGGGCGGGCCGAACGCAGGCGCGGGCGGGACGCAGGACGCGGAAAGCGGGCGGACGCCAAGCAGAAAAGTAAGAACCCCACACAAAGATGTGGGGAAAAAAAGCGAGAAGAGAATTGCTCCTGCCGAGCCAGCAGCTGCGTCTGGGCCCAAAGCTCATGCCTGGGGGGGGAAGAAGAGGGCACTGTCGAGGCTGTGGAAGCCAACTCGGTACCCGCCTCAGCGCCTCCAGCAGCACCGTGGGATGAAGCCTGGGCCGAAAATCTGCTTGACAAGGCCCGTTTCTTTTCAGTTCGAACGGGCAGCAATGAACAACAGACTCCGATGCGCCAGTTGAGATGAGAATGCAACATAAGCCATGATGTTGAGCGATTCTCTTTGGGTGTCAGTGAAGCCCTCATTCAAGTAAACCAACCTCGACTCCGAATCTCTGGTTGCTTTAGCGAAGCAGTACTGGCTTGATCTACCTCTGATGCATGATCGGCGGGCCCTCTGTTTGACAAATTGCGAACACGTGTGCATGGCAATTGGAACCTTCTCGCAGAGACTTGCATATTGTGCACGGTAGCGATGTCAGGCCTGTGTTGCCGTGGTTGTTGCATCTTCCGCCAAAATCCCCAAAAACACCATGGAATCTGCGAGCGATGCAAGAAGACCAGTCCCGCTACCGACGTAGGCCTGCCTTTTGTTGGTATAAACCTTGCATTCTGACCTTATAATACATGCAGAAACTCCAAACTACATGAACACAATACTTCTCTTTTGGCGGCACTTTTCCTTTCTGTGAGCAGACCATACAACCAATGGGCAAGCAGGCCATCATGCCAGATGGCGAGAAATTGAAATACTGCCCAACAAGGCGAGTCAAGAGGACAGAAGTAACGTGTCCAAGATGGTGTCTTGAAGACAACTGAAGGAAGGGCATCCCTGTGGAACACACAATGAAATAATGCAAGCCGGCAGATTCAGGCATGCACGTGATTGTGGAGCACTTTGTGGTTTACAAACACGGCTCCTGCTGTACCATGCTGCCTTCACATGGCCCCCTACATTCCATGAACTCAGTCCGAGCTGCCTCTGGATGCCAGGAGGCTCGGCATTGGCCTGGCAGATCTGGCGTTTGGGCGCTAGGAGTTGGGGACTGTACCCCGCACCTTTATGTTCTGCCGGGCATCACGGATGAGGGCCTGCCTGCACAAGCGCACAAGGCTGCGACTGGCTTCTTCATCCAGAGTTCGTTCGTTCCCAGACAACGAACCATCTTTCTGCATAGTAAGTCTTCGGGACTGGGCAGAAGACGTCATCCAGGCGGCTCGCTTGTCCACTCGGCTTAATCTTTCCTTGCAAACCTCAAGCGCTCGTGACACGCAGGCAGCATAGCCAACAACACGGTGGCTGTAGTCCATCTCAGAATCTCAGTAGCAGACTTGTAAGAACGCGCTGTTCTGAACCGTTTCAAGCTGTTTGGTCTTCTCCTCCAGTGCCTGCGGACGCAGCTACAGACCCCAGCATGCTCGCCTTGGGCACCTGCCTCCATGACTTTCGGCAGGGATGGTTGGCTGAAGATCTCTGCAATCAATGGAATGTAACTGGCAGTTTGCCCAGGTCTGTTGTTTAAAAGAAAGACCGCTCGCTAAACTTTTTCCAATGGCATTGGATAGCCTTCGCTTGAAACCCGGCGCATCTTGCTGGCCGGAAAGCAGGCTACTCTCCTGGCAGTTTCTAACTCTGGCTTGAGGACACGAAACTAGTGAAAACAATCTAGGCCAGCTCGCCGGTAGTGGCAATGAGTGCTCCGTCAACAGCATGGCAGCATCGCTCTCAGACACCTTCCAAACCCAAATGCGATTGCAGTGCCATGTCACAGCTGCGGCTGCGCCTCCAACTGTTTCTCTGCGGTCAGCTCCAGAAAAGGCAGGGCATCCGGCGACATCCAGTGCCTGGCTTGACAATGAAAGCACAACACACAGGCAGGTCTGCTGCTGCGTTTTGGTGGCGCTGACCACAGGGCCAAGTTGGGAAGGTCTTCTGCACATGAACAAGGGGGAGAGTGAGACAAAGTGTCGGACACTCACAGCATCGTTTCAAGTGAGCAGAAGCCAAGCCAATGCGAAACCGCATGTGGTGTTCTTCTCGCTATCACGCAACGTCTACTCGAAGAACAAGAACTGGACTCCGGCACCCAGAAATGCGCATGTTTGTATTGTTCCTTTGAAAAACAGATCGACATAGTGGCATATGCGCAAGAACCTGGTTGCATTGACTTGTAACCAGTCACATCTATGCAGAAATTTTTGTATTATACACATGTTCGTGTGTGTGTGTGCACATATATATATATATATGCATATACAAATGTGCATGCATACTTATACATATGTATATATTTATATATGTGGTACGCCCCCATGTACACATCATTTCCCTGCCTGTCAGGCACGGACCTCAGCACGTCGTTCATCTGTTTGCTCAACCAGGGCGATCGAAGTTGTAAATTCACTGTAGCTTAGTTGTGTGGCTCGGAAAACCGCATCGTCAACTGTGCTCTCGACAAGTCATCGTGCTCTCTACACAGTCCCCGCTACATCGTGCTCTCCGCAAGTCCTCGATCGTGCTCTCCTGTACAGTCGCAAAGCGGCGAAAACCAATAAAAGTGGCACATAGTGAGCTCAAAACATTGGAGAAACCATAAAAGTGGCACATACGGTTCCCGAAACGTTAGAAAAAAAAATAAAAATTGCACACAAGGAGCCCAAAGCAATGGAAAAGCCCATGAATGATACTGGCAAATATGTTGGAAAAACCAATGAAAAAAAACAGACAAGGAGCCCAAGACATTGGACACTGTACACACAGAGCCGAAAGCATTGGAAAAGCAAAACAACAATAAAAACCATGATTCTCAAACTATTTCCAGGCGCGACACCGCGCCCGAAATCATGGTTCTTATTGTCTTTCTTGGCTTTTCCAATGTCTTCAGCTTCGGAAACACGAAATCACTAGAAAAACCAAAAAAATGCACATACGGTGTCCAGAACATAGGTAAAAACCAATAGAAATGACACACAAGCAACACAAGACGTTGGACAAACCAATAAAGATGGCACATAAGGAACCCCAAACAATTGAAATGACACATAGAGAGTCCAAAACATTGGAAAAAACAATACAAATGGCACATAGGGAGCTCAAACGAATAAAGATGTCACACAGGGAGCTCAAAGCATTGGAAAAACCGATAAAATCGCGCGCGCGGAATCCGAATCATTGGAAGAACAGGACAGCGGTGACTTAAGTCGATGACGGCTTAACTGGAATCACCCGTAGCACCAATATACTTGTACATACGGCTTTGAATTTGAGAGATTTGGAGCTCAAAGCTTTGGTCGGTCATCACGACCCTGAGTGCCATGTCTTCTTTGGATGTCGCAGTATGGAAGAGCTTGCCGTGCGACATGGCTGAGTCCATCTTGAAATTGGTTTTGAGACATGTGCCAGACATCCAAGGTGTGCCTAAAGCGTCACATCCATCAGAAGCTTCACGCATTTTTGCAAGACTTGTTTCCGGACAACGGGTGTCCAGAAGTTAATGATATAAACGGCAAAGTATTGCGACTAACTTTCAGTCCATAGTTCTTTTTGTGAAAGAACTGTGCAATGCAGGAACAGTTGTGTGGAGGGCCAACTGCAATACGCCTTCGACGAGATTCTCCGCATTCATTGCAAATTGTAAACAGACTTAAGGAGCTCACCAAGTGAGCTCCTTCAGGGCTCTCAGTGTTCTTAGTCTGTACTATCCGAAGAAATCAACACAATAAGCTTTGTGTTGCGATGGCTATACATGAGCTTCTAAGTGACTCCGTAACCATACGAACTCATGACACATGAACATTGTTTGTTTGCATCAGTTCGCAGGTGTGAAGGAAGAGCAAGCACTTTGTTGTCATGTTTGTTGCCTTGTGTCTGTTAGTCTTCTTGGGTTCGAAAGCACAAAGTACTGTAGCCCACATTCCTTCTTCGCATCGTCTTTTTCGCGATGGCCTCCGCAGGACGTGAGGGGAACGCCTTTCTCAACATCGTCATCGAAGCCACGCAAGGGGTGCATCTATCCAAACACCCTCAGGCATTTTGTTGACATCATCCACGACGGTCGGCCATCGAAGCGGCCGTCACAAAAGGCAACTGGAGAGCAAGAAACATGCCGGCGCCATGCTGCCATAAAACAGCTATGGATATTAAGCTCATCACCCCGCAAACCTTGCGATGGAATGGTCAGGCTATGAACTGCCGCAAGGCCTGGCAGTGGCTTCTTGAACAAATGGGGGGTTGGCAGTGTCGACAATATGCGTTGACACATGTTCTTCCTCGCCGAGAAGATACTGCGGATGCTGGCGGCTCCTTCACGTCCGATCTCAATGAGGAGGACGTCGACAAACGGATTTCTGTTCATCTCGGAAGAAGCTCCTAGTCGGGACAGCGAGTGGCATCAGTGTCAACAAATCATCACCCTTTCATGGCCACATGCACTCATCGAAAAACCGCTGAGAGCCATCCAGACTGATGCTGTCTTGGCACTCCCGGTCGAAGATTTTCTCTTCACTTTGGCAGATGTGGACATAGATGTTCTTGACTTCGCAGTTCGTCGCACTATCAAAAACATGAAAAGCGTCGCTGCTGGGATTCTTGGAGGCCCTGGCAACAGCAAGACACCTCTTGCACGGATCGTTGCCATATGTGCTTCGCGGTATTGGAGACGCGAACGCGGTATCTCCTCCCCGGCATCCTTCCGAAAAGCAAGTGAGTTTGACTCTGAGATTCGGATAACAATCTTTGGTGTTGGTATCCGTATAGACACAATTTAAAACAATTTCAATGCCCAGGAGTTTTTTCGCGGACAGCATGGCCGCAAGACTGACCGGAGGCACATGACGACGGACGACTCGCAGAAGAACCTATTCGGCAAATGAAGGGCTTCACAGACGTCAGCTGCACCATGATGAAAAAGGAGAGGTGGGGCGCTGTCAAGTTTGTTCAGAGTCAAATGCGTGTCTTTGCGTGCAACGACTATGTTTTCGCAGACTCTCTGAAGCAGCTACAACATCATCGCTCGGGCATCACGTCTTACATGTCACACGAAGACTTCTTGGCTGTGATCACTCCAATGTTCCCCAAGGACACAGAAAATCCACACAAGAGGCTGTTCTCAAACGCTCAAACATCCTCGCCAATAGCGGCAAGTGCTTGCTTTTCCATCGCTTTACCCAAGAGGAGATCATGGTTCCATGTCTCAGCATGGGCGCTTCTGTTGAGTTTATGAAGCCTTCGAGTGGTGACAAGTATCAACAGTACCGCGACACCAAGGTCTCCATGCATCCAAACTTCGTGCAGTGGGAGGCCGACTATGTCTATGCAACCCTCAGTGGTAAATCGCCGCCAGGTCCGCGCATCAAAATCAGAAACAGCAATGCCATTCACCAATTGTTTCATGGAGATACCCCAGCCTCCAAAGCGTGTTCCACGGTCGCCTCCTCCGATCAGCAGCTGTCCCGCTTATATATTCCGCCCCGCAAAGCACCGTCAGTGGCAACCTCTTCGAATAAACCGCCAGCCGAGCACCTTTCTGTCTCGCGTATGTTCGCCAGCCTCGAAAGTATTGTGAAGCAAAGTATATAAGTGTACCTGCTTTTCGTTGCATCACCGCTTGTGACAGTTAGTTGCCTTGTGAACGAGCGGCTGCTTACACGTATCTGACGGCTTCTATGTGGCTGGTTGAGTCTGTGTAGTACGTCCATGTTCACGTCAATGCTCATGATGCATGTTCCAAGCATGAAATCATATTTCAAGCAGACCGTCAGGAGTTAGGCAAGTTTTGTTCCATGCACCAAGAACAGCGCAACAGAAAACTGAAACAGCACCATGTCTTGAAATATGAGCTGTGCATGTAAGGTGTCATGCCTCTTGGAATTATACTACAGGGCATTGCTGACACCAAATCTGTAGTACGTCGGGGGGTAACAAACATAAATATATGTATCTATATTTATATACATACACACACATACATACATATATCTGTAGTTTTATCTACACATGTCATGTGCTGGGTATTTATGTGCATATAAGATTTATATATATATATATACACACATACATACATGCATACATGATATAAACTTGTCTGCATGGTATGCATGTATACACACACACACATATGCCGGTACAGTTGGAGTTTTTTCTCCACCCGTGCCACTGCCGTACTCCGCCGAAATAGGCTACGAGTAAGCCGGCCTGACCAGTCCCAGAGCAACCAAATCGGAGCCACGGAGCGTCCTGCAGGTTTCCGAAAGCTTTTCGGGCTCCAGGATTTTAGGGGTTTTGGGGCTTTCGGGTTCTGTACTTAGGTTTGTGGTCGCAAACACTTCCCCTGCCCTCTGAGAGTTTGGCCAACCGGTGAGTGCAAGGAACTCTCCCAGGTGCCACTTCAAGGATCCGAGCCTTGGCGTGGATCCAAAGAATGCAGAAAATGCGGCAGTTTCTGGAAGTCAGGGCCGCGGCAAAGCAGTCATGCCTCAAAGCAGTCAGGCACTGGCGGAAGTTTGTCTCAATGTAGATAGCTTAACCTTTCTTCTAGCATGCCTAGCCCCGTACCCGTGCCTGATATCCAGGGTGCGTGTGGTGTATCATGCATTCACTTTGCAGTTGTGTTTTTCTTTTGTTGGTTGCTGGCCTTTCTCACCTGCTTTGATGCTTTCGCAACCGCTCCTATCTCCTACTCCCATCGATAGAGCTGACAGGGCATATATCACAAACAAGCTTGAACTTGCAGGTCACACCGCACTGTCTCCTGGCATGGATGGCTGCAGGGCTGATGGATGCACAATGATGCATACACGCATAGGTGCAAGGATGAATGGAAATTTAGAGAGACTGAGGCATGCAAGAACAGCGTCATGGGTGCATGCATACAGTCAGACAGCTCGAGCATGTTAGTTTGGCCTCCACAAGAGCGGCCAAGGAAGGTAGGTAAAATCGATCAAACAGCACACAGAATCATCCCGACGAAAACGGAAGCAAGCAGAAAGAGAAACACCAAAACACCTGCAAGGCAGCTCATGTCATAAGATCTCTCTCGGCTTACTTAGACGAGCTCGTCATTCAACCATGCCCGGCCTCCCATTGGCACCAGGCCGTGGAAGCAGGAACGGACCTGGAATTCGCTGTCGGAAAAGAGGAGAGGCAGCGAAAAAGCTCTGAGCATCTTGCGGAGATTTCGGATGCGTCGTATGCACCAGAGTAGCTCGCCAGACCGGCCAGTGCCTGCAGCCGCGAAGCGCTGCACCGAAGCGCTGAGAGGCTCTCGAGAAGTCATAAGGTCCGCTTCCAGTTGTTGCCGAGGCACCGTGCCGCCGTCCCGCGCTGCTCCGCTCAGATGGCACACCAAAGGCCTTGTCAAGACATATTATAAATATTTATACATCATATTAACGTGAGACGCTGGTCAGGTTCCTTGTCTTGAGGTCACTGCTTCCGATAGTCGGCCACGAGGAATGACAATTCCTGACGGAACACCAAGTAAAGCAGCATCACGAGACACGTGACAGGCTATCGAAATGCCGACCGAGTACTCCCGGTGAATCTATGGACGTCATGCTCACAGCCAGTGTCATGACTGGTCACCGCACCTGGCTGTTCCACAGCAAAGCCTTTGAAAAGGGAGCAAGATCACCATGCTTCTGCGCCTTGCAGCGTTTTTTTGCAAAGGCTTCATAGATGGGGAGCAATTCCGAATGCAGACCCCAGGGCCCAGGCGTAGACAGCTGCAAGAAGCAATTCCTTGGGATCCAAGCCTGGGCTGGGAGCCACCTTGAGAAAATCGCCCGCAGCGAACTCCTTGGCTCCGGGCCGATGCAAAAGCGGCCCGTCGCAAGGCTATTGTGGCTTCGATCTCCACTCTCCAGCGAACTCTGAAAGTTCCTGAGCACCAGAATGGAACTCTCATCTAGGCACTGGGAAATCCGCCATCTGTGGAGCCTTTGTATTTTGCAGCGTCTTGGAGCCCGGCTCGTCTTCGACTGCATCGGCTTTTGGGCAAGACTCCCTTTCATAGCACGAGAACAAAACAGCACAAGCCTGAGCCACGTGGTGGCACAGAATCCAAGCCCATGGCTCGGTAGCCGTGAGCCCAACAAACCTCTTCAGGCTGTTCACCTCCAGATTTCTCAAGCGCCTTAGAGAGCAGAGACGAGCTGAGGCTTCTTCTGGTGAACAAACAGACAATAAACAGAGACTTCTGACTTCTAACACACACGCAGGCAGACACGAACACACCTTGCACACTGAAGCTTTGGCTTGTACAGCTCGTTCACGGTCGGGAGGTCGAGGCCTTCAGCCTGAGAGATGAGCACGCTCAGACCATTCGAGCCATGCACGTCGGCCACCTGCTCGGGAAGGCAATCAGCTGAGCATTCGGCGCGGTTGAGCACCAACATGCCCATACCCACATTGCTGCGCCTGGATAGAGTGAATGCTGTAGCTGCGCTTCAATCAAGGAGCACTGGGCCCGCCGCTCCAGGACCTTGTTCTGTAAAGTGGGATCATCCATATGCCGCCAGCGCCTTCACACACGCCATGCCCAACGTGCGTTACGACAGGGACTCACAAGATTCTGTCTCGTAAACGCAGGGCGCACTCATTGACACGATCCGCCAGGAGTGGAGCCTACGCACATCATTCTTGGAGTTTGGTGCAGGTCTCAGGTTGTGCAACACAGCCATGCCTCTGGATCAAGGAAGTCTGCATCATCTGTGAAGAACCCAGTTCCTACAAATGTACAGCACTCGTTCGGTCAGCGGCAATAGCATGTGGGCAAGAAGCATCAAAGGCCGCTGCGGATGAAGCGACGATGATCTGCGATGAATCGAGGTAGCTTTAAAGTCCGTCCTTACACAAAAAGCATCCATGGCAAGCATCACTCTAATGCTAACCCACCTTCATATGCGGACTCGCACAGTCAACCCTGTAACCCTTCAGGGCCACCTGCGCTGCGCCAAGAAGCCTTGCTGCACACCACAACAGCCATCATGCTTTTGGAAAACTTTGGCCGGCAAGGACCCGGCGCTGCTGCGGGTGGCAGCGAGCAGGCCATGTGACGTCATAACATGATCTTGCTTCTCTTGCGTCAACTAGAATTCAGCAGAATGCGTAGGTTAAGCGCAACACCCTGTTCAAGCTACCTTTCTAGCTCCCACTGCTCGAAAAACTGCTTGCAAAGACACTTTTCGAGTGAAGGTATCAGCGTCAACAGATCTAGCCCAGCAAAGTCTGCACAAATGGCTGATTCCAGACTCGGCGATCTCGCATTACGCTGTTGGCGGATCGGGTGCAGCAAGAATCCTCACCCCTCACATTAACCCTTGCACAGTTAGTCCTCCGCACAGTTGGTTAAGTGTTTTATAAGTCAAAAGAACCGTGGGGAATCCGTTCGTTTTGCCGGCGTGCGCAGGTCCAAGTTTCCGTTTGCTGCGGAGTAGGATTTTTCATCATGTTTCAAGTTCTGTCGGAACCGTGTGCTTCGGCCCTCAGCACCCTGTGCGAGTGTGGCTGCCTCATCCTTAGATACACAGGCCACCCCTTGCAAACAAAGAAGAACAGATATCAATGCATGTGCGGTTGGTTCCGGGATGCACCAACTGACGCACAACCTGTGATCCACCATTGAAGCTACACATGCCCCAAGCCTCGTACAAATTCCCGGGTATCGTGAACTCACCCTTCTTCGACCACGTTTTTCGAGCTGTCGCTTGCTGCGGCGCTTTCTTTGGCTGCCGCTCTGACCTGGTGTAGCAGACGAGCAAGGCAAACAAAGAACAGCGGCACACTTCTGCAGCAATCTTGTGGGCATCGAGCTTTCGCAGTCTTCCTGCATGTCCTCGGAGCTTTCGCAGTCTTCCTGCATGGCCTCGCTTTCGCAGTCTTCCTGCATGGCCTTGGAAAGTATGTGCAATTTGACTGGCGCCATGTCGACAAGCCTCCACCCCCGATGTCTGCGCATAAACTGGGCAATGAATAAATTCGGCAAACCCCAGATTGCCTGTTTTTGTCCGCTAAACCAAGCCTTAAATCTGACTCTAATCCCAAACCCAAGCCCGGAAGGGGACAAGTCCTAAGCCCTAAAGTTCGCCCTGGCATGGGGCCGTCTCTACATAAAGCATGACTGCACACAAACCATACAGAGAAAGGGTCCCGAACTCATCCATGTGTCAGTGCATCTTCGAGTGTTTCTGCTGATTTCCTGATATCGATGTATCTGCATTCTCAACTTTGTCTATGCTGTGTGTGTGATGTCTTGTGCCGATACAATTTGAGACGTACTCGTCACTCGGTGTATGGGTGCCACTATGAGCTGCTGGATGTGCTTGCGGTCACTTCACTTTTACATGATTGCGCTCATCTTTTTGTGCTGTGTATGCCTGCTCCGAGAAATAGGCCATAAATCCTCCGATACATAAGGCAGACATCTCGGGAAATCAGGCATAAATCTCGCAGAGGTAAACTCATAACTGCCCCTAGATACCAAGCAGAAACGGAACGTAATAGGAGTCATGGAGTCATGTCTAAACATTGGGTCCGGAAGCGCGATAGAGCTCGCCTCGAACTCATAAACACACATGCATGTCCTCTCTCTCCCTCACCCGCACTTGCCTCCGCCTCCAGCACGGAGACGACGTTCTTGAGCCTACAGGTACCCACAGATCTCAACTCCCAGAATCCTGGTGCCGGCCAGACTAAGCTCTCAACACTTCTTTGTCTCGTTTGCGATGGCCCTTGCACTCAAGGGCCTTCCATCCGCACAACGGGTCAGGTAGGTAGGAAAGATCCTGAACCCCACCTCGTACCACCACTCTACCTGCTGTTGCATACCTGCTTGGCGTAGGTCTGACGGAACCTTGGCGCAGACACTCACAGCAATGTAATGTTGCTTCAATGGCACAGGCAGATATGCCTCGAGCTGCCGACTCTCTTTGCAAGTTCCCGCCACTTGTTTCGGTTCATTGACGCAGACCACCAGATGTTGACCTTGGCTTAGATACCCGACAGCCCGGACATGATGAGTGATTATGAATGTCCAGGCTTCCGGCACACGTCCATTCCACCTCCTTCGAAATGCAATTTTCAGTGGACAAGCTCAATGAAATACGGCACTGGTCTGGAGGTCTTCACAATGCTCTGTTGCATGACACACATACACACGGGAGTGTTCTAAGTGTTTGTTGGAGCCTGTCGTCGGGCATGGCGTCGACCTTGGGTGGGGACCTGGCCCAATCCTGTTGTAGACTAGACTAAGCTAGCAGCAACAACATTTGTGCACCATATACGGCGTAAGTGCGGAGAATGTCACCAGCCATCACTTGCCGGTGCGTCAACGCAATGTCCCAGGTTGACGTCACCATGCTGAAGGAGTGTCTTCGTTGAGTGGTGTCTCCGACAGCATGCACCGCTCCCCTGCAAGCTTCATGCAAGATCTCCGATAACGCGACATGACGCAACCTTCGTTCTCCCTCATGCCGATTCGGGAGTGGCCACACACACAAACACACACCCGCCTACCGAGAAGCGGATGATGCAGTTAAGACGTGAGAGAGAGTGCCAGGGTGAGCAGGTAGCCGTGCAGAGGACCAGGAGTTGGAGAATCGGTCATACCAGGCCCCTTGCCCTCGGATCGTCGATGTCACTCTTTCGAAGCTTGCGCCTGAGTACAGGTGCGGGTCTTGACCTTCACAGGCCGACACGTCGCGGCTCTCTTCACTTAGCTCAGGTCAAGAGATGTCGCACAAAAAGCTCTGGCTCCACGGGCATACCATACTTGTCCTGCATCCAATTTGACAAAACACCGGAACAGGGACAGGGCTGCGTCAAGCAGACAAAGCCCAGCTGCAGCCTTGTAGGCAGACAAGCGCGGCATGAGGTACTGGTACCATCGTTGCATCAATCTTACTTCTGGACAGCTTGTTGCAGTAGCAATCCGCTCTTCGCAGCAAAACATTGCACAATCGAAGGGCGCGACATCTTGTAACCCCGGTGTGGCATCCATTTCTGGACCTGTGATCGTCAGCAGTTTCGCTCTGAGCCTGTTGTAGAGTTACCGGCCCACAGAAACAAACTCAGATCTCTGCTGTAGTCCAGGGGATGTTCTTCGTCGGGAGAAGGCCTCGGAATTCAAGAACACCCACCTCATGCAGGGCCGAACCCATAGAAGCTGAGAAGGGATCTCTGGGTTGCTTGGCAGATCGCCATGCGCAGCCTCCAATCCTCACGAACAAAAAAAGGACGGAAAACCGGAACCCGGTCTCCAGGCCCGGCCCGTTAAAGACTCGTCGAGTCCTCGGCCTGTGAGAACTTGCCCTTCACCTTCTCACCACCACACATCTCGCGCCACTTGTCACGCACCGTATTCGGGTTCACCTTAAGGCATGTCACTGCAAACATCGAAGTGCAAACGGCGGCATCTTGGGCGAGGACCGAAATAAGGTTCGAGATCCGGACCCAACTGGCAGCCGATGCACTTGCATTCTCTTCGCGCTTTTGTCGGAAACGACCGGTTAAGTCACGCACGCATCTAACACGGAATGGCCTCGGCTTCGCAGATGTGCAAGCCTTCGGGAACAACAAACACCAAGAGCAACTCGAAAGAAGACAATATGCTTCGATTCGTCGTCGCCCCTGATGTGGGTGACACAACACGAGCTTCATGGAGGGCTTGCGGCACTTACCTGGAATGACAAAGTTTCCTTCAGGATCTGCAAGCCTCGTCCATCAAGGTCTGCAATTCCAGTTGCGACCACCTTTGCCAGTCGCAGAGGGTCGCCCATGATTTGTCAAGGATTGGCAGCATAGAAACGTGCCTATGAGGCCCCCAGAGAATCCTGCACAGAAAACTCGCAGCAAGGGCACCTCTGCGTGCCCGAGCCGGTCCGGCCGGTCCTCTTCGCCCGTTGCACGATGGCCCAGGTCTGACGAAAATTCGCACAGAGTGACAAAGCCTGCGTGCACAACTCCAAGCTCGCAACCCTGCGTTGGGGAAGATCAGCAAAGAACGCTATGCGTCCCCAGGCGCCGCCTTGTACACATGCGGGCAGACCCACATTGGACTGCCGTTGTGCCCGCAAAAAATCTTGGCAAGCTCAGCTTGTAGCCTCTCTTTTCCTTGTGCAACGTTTCGCACCTGTGCAGCAAATCTGTGGAGGGGTTAGAATCTGAAATGCAACTGTGCTTCCCGGAGTTCAGCACATCTCAGCCCAGCACGCGGCAGCGTAGTCCAGTCCTTCCTCTTCACAATAAGCTTGAATCCTCGGCTCTGCGACACAAGCACACCGAGTCAGCACATTGAACAATACGTCCAGACAAAGCTTGCCGCACACTTCTGACGGTTTTGCAGTTTGGAAACCGTGAAGCTTTCCACGAATGCCAAATAAGCTCCCGTCGCCTTGCGGATTTTTTCGTTCTCCGCAGCGCTAAACGGAACGTTGCGCACCTGCCGAAAGTCCGACAAATGGTTGCTTCATGAAAGGCTCTGGATCACTTGATTCTGTACGAACCCAGGCTGCCGAAAGTCAAACCTGCTATCATTTAACGTCGAACTTCAAGGATCAGCGCTCGCTAGAGCTGTCAGGGTCTGGAAACACATTTCAACAACTGCACGGAAGAGAAGCGCACGTGTGGCCTTTGACCCATTGTATTCCTTCGACGGTTTCCATTCACGCCTGTTCCTGGCGCATCGTTGTCAGAACACACGATGAAACATGTGAATGGAAGACCAAGCCATCTGAGGGCCCTGCAAGACCTTCTCGCTCCAGTCTTGCTTCTTGGATATCGGATCGACGGGATCCCTGCCCAGTTTTCTTTTCGCCTAAGTCAAAGGAATACTTAATGGCTTCTTCAGTCTTAGAGTAGGTTCTACATTGTAAGTTTAAGGTCGCCACACGCCGCTTGAAGCTCTTCTCCATGCCAAAGCACGAATGCACAATCCATGCGACTACTTATCTGATCTTCTCGTCAATGATTCCTCAAACCATCGGCCGACTGCCCAGCAAAGCTATCCGAAGACATGGCCGGGGTTTAAAGTTTAAAATCAAGAGTACGACTGTCAATACTGTCAAATCGACCATGCGTCGACATTAAACGCGACATCCCGGGCAGTCAGCCTGCAATTTGCAATTAACGCCAACAACGCACCAATCCGGCTAGCGAGAACAAAGAATCATACCAAAGCACAACACAGTGTGGGAACGATCTGCTGCCCCTGTTCGACATCTATTGCTTTTACATAGCAGAGTAACTACCGAAGTAACGGCCTGCTAAGGTGGCTAAGACAACCTGCCCTACATAGGAAACAGTCTTCTGTAAGAAGCCACTGCAAGAGCGCCTCAATTCATTGCAAAGCAACTGTCCCGTTGATGAACCAAACGTGTTCGAACCGAAGTGGTTGGACCAGATGCTGTTGCACAAAGATCCCCAAAAAATAAAAAAAAAACAAACCTGAGATCAATCCAACAAGAAACCCCATCCATGGGCAGAATGAAACCACACAATCACGCAGCTGCTGACCGACAGTCACTCCACTTTGACACACCGTAGCATTTCATCACTTCATTGTCGAGAAACCACACGTGAAACCAACACTTATGGCATCTGCACGGCGGAAATCGATCCACCCACGTTCTCTTCGCTCCAACAAAACCAAGTGGCATCTGCAGCTCCATAGCTTCAAATTGTAAAGACATTCAAAGATTGGAGTAACGACTCTGCCAGAAATTCTTCTTTGAGCGATAAAAAATGCAATGAAAACAAATTCTTCTTCCAGACAAAAAATAGCGAGCAATTCAATCAATCGAGCGTTGCTTTGAGCACAACACCAACAACAACAGCAATAATAGCACTTTCCATCGAGCAAAGCAGAGATTCGCAGAAGGCTGGAGATTTGCACACATTGGCACGAACAGAAAAGTGGATAAACCCAGCACGGTCTGCGCGATGCTGACATGAAGGGGGCAGGGCTTTGAAGGGGGCTTCGAAGGCTTCGAAGGGGGGATGAAGGGGGCAGGGCTTCGAAGGCTTCGAAGGGTGAGGACGAAGCAGGTTTCGAAGATTTCGAAGGGGAGGATGAAGGGGGGCAGTGCTTCTTGGAAGGTGAGGACGAAGGAGGCTTCCAAGGCTTCGAAGGGGAGGATGAAGGGGGGGCAAGGCTCCGAAGGTGAGGACGCGCGGGGCTTCGGATTGGAGGGGCCCGAAGGCTTCGAAAGGGACCACGGAGAGCAAAACCGAACACGCAACTGGGGGGCTGCGCCCCCTCCCGCTCTTTTCCGCTCCATGGATGGAGGGGGCGGAACTTCGAAGACTTTGATTTGAAGGCAAAGGCGACAACTTGAACCTACCGAACACGCAACTGGGGAGAAGAAGAAAATTTTTTAAAAACCCAGACGAAATTTGATAAAGAAGCAAAACAAGCATGAAAGAACCACTGTTGCTAGGTGCAAGAACCAGTGTGCACGTGCAGCGAGCTGGAACCACCCTGTTTTTTTTTGGATGCACTTGAACGAACATGACCGGATGCCACATATACGTTATCTGACTGCATCTGTGGTGAAAACAAGTCTTGGAAAAGTTACAACAACCTGTGCAGATTTGAGCTAGCTAGCAGGAGCTGCTAATCAGCAAGCTGGAAACAACACAACAACAATCGTGCGGTTGTGCATGACCCAACCAACGTCTAAAGTCTAAAACAAAGTATTCCAGCACTGTGCTGTGGAGGCCTCTTTCTGCCACGGCAACGTTCTGGGGGGGCCAGCAACAGCAACCAG
>CAJNDV010033222.1:0-11174 GCA_905221635.1 Symbiodinium sp. CCMP2456
GTGACTTGGCTTGTCTGCTGGTTTTGCTCGTGCGTGCTTCTTCTTTCCCATGTTTGTGTGTGTTGCTTGTTGGTGGATATAACGAGGACGGCGATGAGTGGCAGGACTTGCCGGAGGGTGAGGTGGCCCCCACCACACCTCCCCTTATTGTATCTTGGTCCGCGCTTCCGTACTCCTGTCTAGGTTTGTGTTGTTGTTGTGACGACTCTTTTTGTTTCGGCTGTGGTGACTCGCTTTGTCTTCTGCCTCTGTCTGTCTCCTCGTCGTTTCGTTTTTTTTGGATGTCGAGGTCAACGGCAACGTCGTCGCTCCTCCGGACTACTTTTGCCGGGACGTGAGCATCACCGCTCCACTTACCCCTCCCACGCCACCTCACCAGCCACCCGCACCCCACTCCCCCATGCACTCCAGTTACTACCACTCCCACTTCGCCCCTTCCCTTGCCCTCCCACTGCTACACCCCCACGGCCCGGCCTTCGCCGAGAACGACGTCAGTGACTCAGTGGCTTGGGCTTGCTTGTAGGGTTTATAGGGTTTAGGGTTCCGGATTTACAGGGTTTAGGGCTTTAGGGCTTAGGGTTAGTTGGGGCTGCTAGAGGCCTTGTACTCATAGGTTGGGGTTTAGGGTTTTGGCTGAGGTTGGGGGGTAGGGTTTAGGGCTTTCAGGGCTGCTGGAGCCTAGTCTAGAATAATTACCTATATTATTTTGGGGACTCCTTATGATAAGTATAGTATAACATATCCCAAAACGCTATTCTTGTTGTTAAGGCCCCTATCTTACATACGCCCTGACGTTCTAAAGCCCTGGTCCAAGGATCAACACCGCATAGACCCTCTTCACAAGGACCGTATTATACCGACCTCCCCTATTTGTAAACCCTAACTTCAGCCCTAAACCCTAAAACCCCTCCACAAACCTTAGCAGAAGCCTCCACCCTAATGGATTTCAAGCATGCCGCGGTTCAGGGTTTCGCCGAAACATACGAAACGTGCCACTGGAGTTTCGGCGAAAACTTGAACCTTGCGGTGACCTTAAATCCGGTACGGCAAGACTTGTGCTCTATATGAAAGCGAGGTTGAGGCTCGGTTGAGGGTTTGGAGTTTAGGGTCAGGGTGTAGGGTCTAGCGTTTATTGTCAGCGTTTAGGGCCTATAGGGTCTATTGGGATTAGGGTTTCTAGTTTTTAGGGCAGCGTTTAAGGTTTCGGGGTGTGGGGCATAGGGGCTTTGGGTTTCAGGTTATCAAAGTAACTGAGAGGGGGATCTGTTTGCGTTAACCCACATTTAGTCTAGTTTGGCCGATTCTGTCAGGGGAGGCCTTCATTGAGAAGTTTTCCGCTGTGGTGATGAGGATATCGGGTTAAACCCGTTTCCTCTGAACCTTAGGCTATCTGGCGCGCGATGCCCAGAGAAAACATCCTCAGCTGCCAAAAAGCCCCAACCCAAAGCCCGAAACCCAGATGAATCCTTAAAACCCCTCGAAAGAACCGAGAAGACGGAGGTATTTGCATATCCTGTTTTCCAGGCTTGAGTTTCCTTGCATTTTCAACTTTAAGCCCCATTTGCTTACGCCCTATACGAGGGGTGCCAGGCTCCTTGGGATCTACGTGGCCCAAGATCAAGAGCTAAGGCGAAGGGTCGTTGTCTGCAATTTGGTGGCGGGAAAGCCGGGCCTAGCTGGTCATCCTACTCGTTGGTGGACTTGACTGGGGCTCTCATACGTTGAGTTTCGTATAATATAGGGGCCTTAAGAATTTAAAATAGGATTTGGGGGTATATTATACTATAAATATATCCTGCAGCAGTGAGCCTCTTCTGCAACTCGTAACCCTTCTCGAACATTTTACAGAACCGGCGTAGACGCCTTACCTGTACCCCAAAACTCTGAAGTTCTTGGGAATGATTCTCTAAACAGGATCCCAACAGGTCATTGAGGCCACAACCCTGATAGATCCCTCCCAAACTCGATAGATCCGTTGCAGATCCAGTTAACATTCCCTACAGAGTCCTTTTAGAGCCCTTGAGGAGCCCTGTGTCGAACCGTATAAGAACCAATCGCAATCCTATTTATCACCCTACAAGGAGCTTAAGCCTTACTAGAGCTACCTTGTGGAACCCATATAGAACCCGAACCTTAGAGCCTAAACCTGGAGCTTAACAATCCAAACCCTAAATCCTAAAGACCCATATAGAACCCGAACCTTACAGCTTAAAGCTAGAGCTTAAAAATCCAAACCCCAAATCCTAAAGACCCATATAGAACCCGAACCTTAAAGCCCAAACCTGGAGCTTAAAATTCCAAACCCTAAATCCTAAAGACCCATATAGAACCCGAACCTTAAAGCTTAAAGCTAGAGCTTAAAAATCCAAACCCTAAATCTTAAAGACCCATATAGATAGAACCCGAACCTTAAAGCCTAAACCTGGAGCTTAAAAATCCAAACCCTAAATCCTAAGGCCCCACATCACACTTCATAGGTCCCGACTAGAGCCTGTATAGATTGCTTATGGAGTTAACATAGGGGCCTTCATGATTACCTAGACTTCTTTGGGGGGTTCCTTATTCTATTTATAATTGAATGTACACCAAAACCCTATTCTAATTATTCATGCCCCTACACTATTCTTTTGGCCTTGAGCCTTTCGACCTTCGCTGGCCAGGATGTAGCCAAGCCAGTGGCAGAAGAGGCGGCAACGGTGGGTAGGAGGGTTTGGGGTTTTAGGGTTTAGGGTTTAGGGTTTAGACTTCCGTTGAGCGCTCAGGCATAAGATCACAGGGTTCATAGGGGGCCCCTGTGGAGGGGGCCATTTCCCCGTTGGGCCCTATTGGGGCCTAATGGGGCCTAATGGGGTCCAATGGGGTCATTAGGCCCCATTAGGCCCCAACAGGGCCCAACGGGGACATCGCAACCACAGGGGCCCCCTCCACAGGGGCCCCCTATGAACCCTGTGATAAGACATCCAGAAATCTAAGACATGCTGGTCTTCAGGCGTGGGGTTTCTCTCTTTTTGGGACGTTAAGTTTCCTGGATGAGGGTATCGCATATAGGGCTTTCGGGCTTGTTTCAATTTCGGGTTTAGGATCAGAGCGTCGTTGTGGGGCTAGACTATTCTACGATTTGAAGATCCTTACTCAAACCCCCTTCGACACTTTGAATGTAGACTCAAGGGGCGGAGAATCAAAGCCTTTCAAGTGATCCGTCTACAATCTTACGAGACCTTTTGTATAAGCCCTAGGCATCATGAAAGCTCACCGACTCCTACACAAGAGTACTTGGAGGATCATGGACTTAGTTATGACTATAAGTTATAACCCTACTTACTAAGTCCCATGATCCTTTAAATATGAAAACTCATACAGACTCCAGAGTTGCAGATATTCAATCTTCATCCTGTGAGGCGGAGATGCCTCTCGAGAAGGTGGTGGAGAAGGCATGGGACTGCTAGCACTCCTGGAACTCCGGAAAACTACGAGACCGAGGGGTTTCTTTTGGCTCAGGTCTGGGGTTTATGGGTTTAGGAGTTAAGGTAATCAATATAGGGCCCTACATGATTACCTATACTATTTTCGGGGGGTTCCTTATTATACATATAGTATAACAGACCCCAAGACCCTATTCTAAGTATGAAGGCCCCTACATTAATTGAGCTTTAGGGTTGGGCAGGGCCTTGGAGTATCTTGGAGTGTTGTTGGTCTTCACCAGTATGGGACACGAAGGGTAGCTTCTGTTCCCACGTATTTTCCGGGTTGAAGAACTTTGAACACTTGAAACCCTCGGGGGAGGGGCCGGAATGGCATGCCGTATTCCTTGCTATGACGTATTATATTCATGTGTTTTCGGGGTTCAGGGTTTAGGTTGGAGCATGAAAAGCCGACGGCGAACGGTGCATACCCATCAAAATTCCCCTGGTGTCCGGGAGGCAGCATCCTTCTCAGCTATTGCAGTTCTTGTTTTTGCGCCATGCTACGAAGGACAGCAGCGTGTGCTGCGGAGGTCTGGTATGAACATTTCCTGTGGGGACTGCTTTATTTTCGGGTGGACCCACGACAATCGTAAGTACCACAGACGCTTTCCCTTTAGAGCTTGTGTTTCAAGTCGAGCTTAACCTACAAGGCATTTCAACTGTGAGGGTTTGTAGGGTGTAATTTATACTGTCTACCAGAGTTCCAAACCCAAGGCAAAACACCGCAAGGACGAGATGCGTGTGGCAGTTGGGTCTTGGGTTTAATTGATTTCGGGGTCGGGCTTGCGCGTGTGAGTTGGCGGGCCCGAGCCGTGGACAGGTAAAGATGGAGCTGGAGGCAACGCCACCTCCGTCTGCAGCGAAGGCAGGGGTGTAACATGTCCGTATGAGATACGGTCAATCAGTGTAGGGGCAAATTATGACGGAGAGACGCAGGGTTCTATGTGGGGTTCCGACTATGCCGCGTTTTAGGTTCCATTTTAAGGAGCCATGTCGTTGTTTCGGGATAGGGGTTTTGGGGTTGAAGGGGCTCAGGGTTGAGTCTTGATCAATTCCCTCAAGCCCAGGGAGCCCAGTGCCAGTTCATTCCAAAAAAGTCCGCATATTCTGTAATATAAGTGCCTGAATAATTAGAATAGGGTTTTGGGGTGCAACAAGGAGCCCCTCCGAAGTAGTATTGGTAATTAAGTAGACCCCTATATTAGGGCTTCTGCTGTGAGTTAAGGAGGAAGTGCGTAATGAAGGGGTGTCGGGGTTTCTGGGACTGTTGTAAACCCTTGTGACAAACCTCCGCAGCAATACGTCGTCGTCGTAGTAGTTGTAGTAGTAGTAGTAGTAGTAGTAGTAGTAGTAGTAGTCGTATTAATTAGTAATCGCCGTCGTCGTCTTCTTTTGGAGCCCCTAAATATTCGTACTGCGCAGGCCTTGGAACTCTTGTCCTTCCTGGAAACACAGCGCGCGCCAGCCCCAGAATCTGGGTTTAGGGTTTAGGGCCATGGGTTTAGAGCTTAGCCTTTCAGAGTTTCAGGGTTTAGTTCTGCAGCCTGGAGAGATTCAGCGTTTGAGTAGTCAGACTGCAGGCTTCTAGCAAGTATGAGAATATTGAACATTTGCAACACTGATAGTTGTAAAATTTCATGGCAAGACAAACTACCAAGGGCGATTGTAGGAGTAGTCGCAGTATCAATTGGAGAAAGTAGTTCAAGCCATATTACCACGGATGATAGAGAAAGGCAATGACAAACCCTAAACCGTAAACCCTAAACCCCAAACCCTAAACCCTAAACCCTAAACCCAGAAAGCATGGAGTAGAGTAGAAAACAAACATAACACTAGCTTAGTTCAGCATATGGGAGTTTCCGAAAATTGGGGGTTCCTTCTTTGGGGGTCTTTATAATAAGGATCCTACTATTTGGGGTACTATATTAGGGTCCCCTATTTTCGGAAATCCCCATATCAGGGCCTAAACCGGTGGCTGCTGCGCTGCTGCACTTAGGTGAGTCCAGAAATTATGCTCTCCACCAAGATCGGCGTGACGGTCACAGGCATGAGGCCGGACGGCGGCTTCTCATCTTGCGAGCTTTAGGGATTAGGGTTTAGGGTTTGGGGTTTAGGGTGTGGGGTTTAGGGTTTTCTTATAGGGTTTTGGGATTTTGAACCACAGTTCCTAAACTCGAAGCCAGTAAAGGCCCGTTTCAGCAGCCACATCCCAAAACTCGGGACCCTCAACGAAGCCCCAAAACTCCGTTGCACAGATCAAAAGTAACACCTGAAGCGGCCGTAACCCCAAGGGCTCCGGACACTGCATAGAGACTCGAAAACCCCTTTATTAAGGATTAACTCCTATAAGGTTTACGGGTTAGGGTCGCGATCCTATTATAGTTTAAGGTATATTCCTTAATGAAGGGGTTTTGGCGTCTCTGGGTGCCAGCCAGGAAGACTTATGCAGGACACCCAGCGCTGGCAGGGGCTCCCAGATTGCTTTGCGCAGGATCATGGATCAGGGTCTAGGGATCAGGGTTGAGGATTTCTGGTTCAGGGTTCGGTATTTGGGGGTCTACCGTGGAGCATTTTCCCTAAACCCTAAACCCTAAACCCTAAACCCTAAACCCTAAACCCTAAACCCTAAACCCTAAACCCGAAACCCCAAACCCTAAATGTTAGGGTTCAGTCTTGCGGTTCTAGGCTCTCTAAGACATGTCGGGGCGCCCTTGAGCCAAAAATTGCTCTGAACCTCTGACTTCTGACCCCCAGCCCCATGGGAATCTTAGGAATCCGGTTTAGGGTTTAGGGTTTAGGGTCCCACATCGCCCTCTCGCAAGCAGCATGGTTCGGAGTATTTTGGGGGGCAAGGGTGCCTAGAAAGGGGACTGCAGACACCCTTGATCCCAAAGCCTTAAACCTAAACCCTAAACCCTGACATAGGGGCCTCAATAATTATGCATCCTTTCAGTTCAGGTTCCTTGTTCTATTTATAGTAGAATCTACCCGAAAACTCTATTCTTATTATTGAGGCCCCTACATTAGTAGCAGCTACAAGCTTCGGATTCCGGGTTCGACGTTTGCAACCCGAAGCCCGAAGAACTAACTCCTAAAGCTCCTATGCATTGCGGTTTAGGGTTTAGGGTTTAGGGTTCAGGGTTTAGGGTTTAGGGTTTAGGGTTTAGGGTTTAGGGTTTAGGGTGCCTCATCCTGGATGCCGGCATGGCTGAACGGCCGAACTTTTGGATCCTAGACTCACCATACTTCTTTTCCGTGTGCCAAACCTTCAAACCATAAACTCCCCAACCCCTCAACCCTTACAGCGAGTTCCAGAAAGTTGGAACATGGGTTTAGGAGGATTATTGCTAGCATCCCTCGTGCCTTACCATACGGGCATGAGGATAATCATATTCCAACTTCCTGGCTTCTACTCTGAACCCTGAGCACAAGACTAAGATCTAGCCATGGTACTTAGTCTAAGCTACCGGAATGAAGGCAGAAGCTGAAAAAAGGTATCGTTGTGTGTGTGTGTTGCTGTATATTCCCACAGACAGGGATGTTCCTGAACATGGGTGACCTTGCTTATGTTTCTTAGCAGGAACCCTAAACCCTAAACCCTAAACCCTAAACCCTAAACCCTAAACCCTAAACCCTAAACCCTACACCCTAAACGCAAGCACAGAGCCTGGTCCAGGCCCTTCGGGCCAAGCAGCTCGTCCAGCGCTGGAAGACTGAGTACTTTGACAAAGAGAAGGGCTTCCGAACATAGCGGGTTTAGGGTTTAGGGTTTAGGGTTTAGGGTTTAGGGTTTAGGGTTTAGGGTTTAGGGTTTAGGGTTTAGGGTTCAGGGTCGGGGGACTTAGTAGCTAGGGAAAGAAAATAAGGTAATTATAGATATAAGCACTTGTATGGCTAAGGTTGCAAGGTTTTCGTGTTTAGAGCTCTTAGGCTTCAGTTTCAGTGGTTTTGGAGTCCGCGTTTTGCGGTTTTGCGCTTAGGGGCTTCGGAACGTGCTTACAGGGCTCCTGACTGTTCATTGGGGTTCTTCCTATATATTCAGATGCCCAAAACCACATACTCACGAAGACCCCTATATGTCTTGGAGGTAGGGTAGTTTAAGGCCTGGGCAAGAACATGTCTTGGGGTTCTACTGCCAATGCCCGTACTTCTGACCTAGTTCCTGCGCCCTTGAATCCAAAGCCCTGAATCCTAAATCCATGTAGTGCACCCATGCCTCCCCCACCGCGCCGCACGTTTTCCTGGATTCACCTTAGCACCCTGAACCCTTTAAAGCCTTAACCGCACCTCTGACCGAAGCCCCAGTTCTACTTACAGAAAGGGTTTCGGACGCACAAAGTTGAGCCCTCTACCTTAGGTCCCCTGCAAGTCCCGACCTGTGGTGGAAGCTGGCGCTGTCCAGCGCCCTACCCTTCTCACACCTCTGACGACACTCGCCCAGCCACGGCCCTCGAAGAAAATCAACCGCTTCCTCTAGTCTACACTATAGTCCCTAGTAGTAGCGTATTTAACCTTTAACGTTTCTGTGGGACAATAACCCCAATATACTCCCAATAACTAACCATTCATTCCCGAGGATACTGGACAGGTAGGAGTTCTTGTTTTGGGACTACCTTAAGAACCCAAAACCTACTTTGTTTGTAGGGTCCCTATAAATCCCATATTTATAATAAGAACCTACAAAAAAGTGGGTTGTGGGTTCTTAAGGCAGAATGGAGACTACACCAAGGGATCTCTGGGCTTGACTTAGCGCAAGACGGTGGTTGTCCAGACCGCTCGGAGAAAGAACCGAAGTTCCATCTGCTCCAAAGCGCTGACCCTAAGAATCCGACTGCTTGTATGTGTCGTAACCCGGACAAGCGCGTAGTTCTGTAAATCAGAGACTCTCCACACTTGCTCTTCCTAGCTCTGCTTAGGAAGAAGATCTTGCTTGGGGAAAGTTGCATTTTCAATCGGTATCCCTTACAGAATATAGATCGCTGGATTCGCGAAACTACTATAGTAATTCAGGGTTTCTGGTTTTGGATTTAGGAGGTTAGGTTTAGGGTTTCGGGTTTGAGGCTTTGGGTTAGGATTGGGGTTTCCTTTACAGAGTTTCGGCTTCACTATCCTGTTTAAACAGGGCTGAAGCAATTGGTAATGTTATCTCTCGTAGTCCTTAATCACTAACATATACTATAGATATACCCCTTGCAATATACGTACATACATACATACAGACATATAGACATGCAGACATACAGACACACACACACATAGTATCGTCTATACAGACAATGCATGTATCTGCATGCACATGTACATGTCTGTCTGTCCGTCCGTCCGTCCGTCTGTCTGTCTGTGTGTCTGTATGCATGTATGTATGTATGTATGTATGAATGAATGTATGTATACGTTCATGGATGAATCAACACACACACACATATATATATATATGCATATGTTTATATTTGTATCTATATCTATACACTATAACATATACAAATGCATACATCCATACATGTATACATACATACATACATACATACCTACATACATACATACATACATACATACATACATACATACATACATACATGTATATGCAGATATATGTATATGCTTGCATCTATATATATATACACATGCATACACAAGTATATACGAGTTTAGGTTCAGGGTTTAGTATTTAGGGCTTTTTAAACGATCTATCATAGTAGTTGTGATCTATCAGCTCTTTTAGGGTTTCCTAAGGATCGTAGGTATTTTATGAATGAAACTTTTAGCAAGAACCCACCTTCAACCCAATAAAAGGGCTCTGGAGCATACGGCCCTTGAGCCCAAATTCCCCACTTGTTGACTCATATCATATAAAGAAATCCGAAAAAGGAGCTCGACAAACGTAGGGTTTTCAAGGGTCCAGGTAGAGCCCAAAAACAATAAACTCTAAAGCCTTCAAAACCCAAAGCAATCAAGACTCGGAAGTTCGTTATCGAGGGTATCTTTTTTGCATACGTAGATCGGGTCACGAGGTTTCAGGTTGTAGGGTGTCGATATTCCAAATTCTAAGCCTTCGATCCTGCCTCCACACCCTCAACCCTCCCCTCCTGCGCAGGCGCGTTTGAGTGAATTCCTCCTGGAGATGGACAATGAGCTCGCCCGCCTGCGGCAGGCGTGGATTTGGGATTCAAGACCTGCCCACTACACTTGCCAAAAGCACCTGAAAGCCCCAAAGCCCTAAACGCCGAATCCGTTGACCTAGAGATGCTAGCGCAAATGACGCCGCACCCGCAAACCTGCCCTAGAGGTCTGACCAGCTAGCAGCCAATATCCCTGATACTGCCCCCATGTGTTCTTGTATCAGCTTCAAGCTCTAGAGCCTGAACCCTATAAATTTCAGACCCTGAAGCCTAAACCCACGTAGAACCAGAACCTCTAGGTAACCCTCTCATGAACCCGCGGTCCCGCCCAAGCTCCACACCCCCGAAGCTCCGGCCCGTTTCAAGGTAAATTCCTATGAACCCGAATGTAAGCCTTGCGAATGAAGCCCCTCTTTTTTAAGTTACAGGCCCTAACAGCAGGATCCCCATGATTATCATTATTGTTTTTATTGTCATCGTCATTATCCTTCTTCTTATTGTGGTTGATGGGTTTGTTCACCGGGGGTGTCTACCCTAAACCCTAAACCCTAAACCCTAAACCCTAAACCCTAAACCCTAAACAGCAATGAACGCCTCAACCCGTCAGTCCACGCCTCAAACTTCCCCAAACCCGTGAACCCTTTTTTTGAATGCAGTACACCAGTGTCCGCTACGGTCCCCCATAGTTCGCGTATAAAGTGCCGCAACTTACCCTGTTAAAAATATCGAGGCCCGTATTTGAACCCTCAAAAACCCCTCTGAAGGCCATAAAAGTAAGCCTTCAACTTGCAACCGAAGCCCAGAGCAACAGAAGTGCGTCGTAAACCCTGAACCCCAGACCCTGACAAACCTCGAAGCCCAAACCCCTCAGCCCTTAATCCTTGAAGCCTCTAACCCCTAAACCCCGATCCCCTAAACCCTAAACCTTAAACCCTAAACCTTAAACCCTAAACCCTAAACCCTAAACCCTAAACCCTAAACCCTAAACCCTCTCCTGTTTCTCGGCCCCTGAAGCCTCCACCCGCAACCCGAAGTCCTGAAGCCGAAATCCGACATCCGATTCCCAGTCCCCGGAAGCCCCCAAAAGCGACCGACAAACGATGAGAGCCGACTCATAGGGTTTAGGGCTTAGGGTTTAGGGTTTAGGGGTTTATGGCTTAGGTTTCAGGGTTTAGGGTTTAGGGGTTTATGGTTTAGGGTTTAGGGTCCGAGTGCGAGGATCCGCTGGAGTTGGATGACGAGGATATGCGCCGCTTTGTGTGTGTGTGTGCTTGCTACTACCTATTTACCGTTAGCAGCATGTTCGTCATTGTGACCATGACTATCACCGTCAATTACCCTATTGTCACTGCAGTTTTAGTTCTGAATGTTACCGTCATTACCATTATCATGCCCCCTTCTCACCTTTTCTTGACTAATATATATATATATATATATATACAGATTGTCATTGGTACCCCTGAGAGTCAAGGTGCAATGGGTGCATAACGAAGATAGCAACCTAGAAGGTTCTCCAGGCCTGGCCAAAGGCCACGGAGCGAATTCTGCAATCTCCCCAAATCCCGTTATATGGGGTTTAGGGTTTAGGTTT
>CAJNDV010033224.1:12992-36130 GCA_905221635.1 Symbiodinium sp. CCMP2456
ACCACGACGACGACGACGACGACCACCACCAGATTGCTGCCAAAAGCAGTCGACAAATTCGCCGCCACACAGCTGTCTTAGACATGCGCAATGCATTTACTAAACCGAGCTGGGACAGATAAGCTGCCGCCTTCTCCTTTCGCCGACGATTGGACTACCCCCTCCCCAACAAATAGAAAGAAAGCCATAACACTCATGCCGAGGAGATCTGCGCACGAACCCACTCTCCCCACGGACTACGGACCCGGCACAGCAATGAGATGCTGGCACAGGGGGAGGAACTTGGCGATCCAGGAGAAGTGCTGATGCTCAGATGCAACCACGGGCAGAAGTGATGTCACAAGCGAGGAAACAGGTTTCGGCGTCAGCGGCAAAGCTGAAACGGCATGATTCTCAATTGCCCTTTGTGGCACTTCTGTTGAGCTGACAAAGACGCGGCATCAACGCTACCAACCATCAACAGCAACACATCGCCGCCAGAACCATCATCATTATCCTCATCATCAACAGCAGCAACAGCTGAGCCTGCACGAGAATCAGCATCCATGGCATCAGCGGCAAAGACAAGGACAAGTAGCAAGGACGGCGACAACAGGGGCACAAGAGGAACCACGAGGAGGGGAACAAGAGCAAGGCCAAAGTTCAATCGCAGGGTAGCCATGGACGGGTGCCGAGCTTGGCTCTGAAAGAAGGAAACTGCGCCTTCAACTTTATTTCATGCCCCGCCTCCGAAGCCCCAAAGAATTGAAAACGCGACTTCCCAACCCCACCAAGGTCCAAATAACCCAAACAGAGCCCCTTACTGCTTCAACAACTTGCCGCCACTGGGGCAAGGTGGCGGCGTCGGTCAAAGTCGTAGAGGACCTTTCTCTATGCAAGGCACCGGCTGCTTTTAACTGCTCAAGCTTTCCTAAGCCTAAGAACTCTCTGACTTGCTGAGCTTTAGCAACAGCACCAAATCGCCTTCATGTGTTCCTGGCGCTCTTCGAACTCTTGGAAGACATGTTAACTCACCATTTCCGGCATGAGCGATGCGCCAAAACCGGAACGAACGTTTCAGACCAGGAAGCCCCGAAGCAGACCAGCACCGTTGTGAGTGCCAGCCTTGGAGAACGAGTTTCACGACTGCCCACCGCTCGCCGCTTTGATGAAATGCTGGGCTCAAACCTCCTCAACTACCTGAGCCACCTGGAAGGCCCCAGTGCACAAGAGTTCAGCTGTGACTGAAACTGCCTCCCAACACTTCCGTAGTTTCGAATTGTCAGCCATAAGTAAGTGCCCACAAAGCCTACACATGCGTGGCCTGCTACAGCAAGCATGGTCTTGAGGGTCCCAGGGTTCGTTCTCGGTCATGCATTCTTCACACGACCGGGTGGCACTGCGGCTGTGATTTGAAACATCCGAGAGGTCTGCCGCATGCAGCTGATGGCCTCAGATCCATGCCACGGGCCACCAGCTATGCTAAGTGAGCAGCCGTTTTGAAAACTCAAAAAACTCAGCTTCCTCTAGAAGCATACATCAAGCAACAAAACCAAAACAGCGCACTTTCATTGCTGTGGGCCTAGAGACTGTCTTGAGGCTGTTGCAGAGTGGTAAGTGAGAAAGAGAGATGTGAGACTCCCATTATCTCTGTTCCGGCACCTCCCGCCATCGCTGCCGCGCCTGGAGGTTGCTGACTTGACCTCCCACGTATCCAGGGGCATGGACTGAGGAACCCGTCACGGAAACCGCCGTGACAACAGCAGGACTCAATGTAGAAGGGTGCAAGTGAACTTTGAGGAAGACTGCACCCTCGAATAGAGCGATGACTACGCCTTGCATTCCTTCTTCTAAGTGCGAGCCACACGAAGCCGGACAAAGACACGGCGGGATAGAGAGACACTCCATGTGTGGAGTCGACAAACGCTCAGCCACACGTCCTCTGGCATAGATCATGCTTGATGCACGCGCAGACACCACAAGCATGTGATGAGCGAGATAGAGAGGCTCAGAGTGACAACCCGTCCTGAAACCGAAAAGTAAAGTCAAAGCTCAGGCAAGAATGCTGGCCCTTCCTGGCCTTCCAGGACGGACCGAGCAAAGGCCACCACCGTCAAGGAGATTCCACGCCACATGGACATCTGCACATAACAGGCCTCATTCATGCAGCGACGCATTACTATCACAATCATTGAAGGAGAATATGCTTGCGACACGGGGCGTGACATAGTTTCAGCACCAGTGCCACAAACCCCCCTGCACGTTGGAAGGGCTGCAAGCCGAGATGCTCCCAAGAGACAGGCGCAGGCCAGGGCGTAGAGCGCTTGCTTCCTAAGACAGGTCGTGCCCGAAAGTCGAAGCAATAGCTCAAAAGGCCTTTCTCCTTGGGATTCTCAATGGTTGCGCTGCGAGGCTCCCGGCTGCCATTGGTTCCATCAGCTCCGATCCTCGGGAGCTTCGTTCGTGTTTACGACTGCTCGCCTGCCAACCTCGAAAGAAACCTGAACTGGCCAGAAGGACTTGGGCGCAGCGCATGTCATAATTATACTATACTCGAGTTGGCCTTGAAGCTTGTGCAGCCCAGGGTCCAATGATCCATGAACGAGCAGCCAGCACAACGAGCCACGTGCCTCCCAGTGCCACTGCATCAACGCCTCTGCAGACTGACAAGGCTTGCAGACTGAGCTACGCACTGCCTGCTTCTCGGGAGAGGTTATGGCCACAAAGGGAGGGGGCAACCGCAACTCTAGCATCATCCGAAACTAGGCACGTGAGGATAGCTGCTGGAAGCACGCGATGATGACTCACGGATTCCCTGGTGCACATTTATGATTGTACAGCTTTGCACTGCCACTTGCCCTCTCTGTTCCCACCTTTCTGGCTTTTCCATTGGTGTGTCAGGCCAGTACCTCGGCAATGTCAGGCACAGGGAAGAGGACAGCTCTCCCAAAACTTTTTCGGCTGGCGGTACGGCGAGAATTCCGAAACATCAGGTCGAGAAAGCCGTGGGCATAGGCACTATGACCAGGAGTGTGTGAGCTTGATTCTATGTCTCAAAGACGCCCTATATCTGCATCCAAACTCGTTTTTTGGTGTGATTGCTTTCGCAAGACAGCAGTCAACTGAAATACGTCGAACCACTGTCGACTTCCTGCATGAGATGGTCCTGGATCTGCAGCTGCATCCTCAGACTTCACACCATGTTCGTTGCATGAGGACATAAAATGCACAAGGGGACTACGGGACGGCATCATGAGGCAAGGCTATCTCCTGAAGCTTTGCAGGCTAGGAGCCGCGAGCTTTTGAAGTAGCTGTACAACCCACCGCAAGACCAGACTGCAAGCCTCAGAGGGCAGCTGCGATGGTCCCGGCTCTTGCAAGGGCATTCGGCTTGAAAACTAAAGCAAGTACTGGCACCACCATGACAACAACTGCAATCGCCAGCGACCACCGGCCGAGACCCAACAAGCCACAACCGATATCCACAACCCACCAACAACCCCCAAAAAGCAACACGCCCAAACCACGACACGACCATTGCCGGAAACAGTACAACTAGACGCGCAAGGCTTGGGTCTTTTGCCTGGGTCTGGGCATCAGAAGCCGAGTGTCAGCGCCCCAACGCCGAAGGCCAGATCGGTCGCGAGGGGTTGGCAACACATGACCGAGGCCTCCATCCATGCATGCACATCTGATGCACATAACAACTATCGTCTCTCAGCATCTCTCAGCTCCCACTTCGCCGGCACGGAAAAAAACAAAGACACATGTGTCTGCGTGCGATCCAAGAAAGTTCAAACAGATAGAAACATGTACACGTGAGCCTTGGTACATAAGCATACGCATATTCACACGTCGGCCTAGCAAGTTGTTCAGTGTAGTGTTTCTTGAGGTCAGAAAGACATACATACATTATTAAAGCGTAACTTGACATCTAGCTCTCCATCGCATTTTCAGACCTGTCCACACGGTGGTGCGCAACTTCAGAGAGACGGGGACTGAAGGCATATTGATTGCTTCTGCCTGTGGCTTTCGGCCTGACCTGGAACAACCCGCACCATCACCGCAGGATGTCCGGTTGCACACGGGGTTCCCATTCGCTCAAACCTCTATCAAAACGTTCATCCGCACATGGACCCCCTTCTCCGTCAATTGAACTCTCAATACGCAACCAACCAAAACTATGCCGGATCTGCCTCGGTGTAAGCCTCGTCTGAAGCATCCAGATCTGAACACACCGCCAGAGAGGAGGCCGCCAGCACAACGAAAAGGAAATTCAGCAGAAGAATGACACCTTATTTTCAAACAGTCTAATGTGAAGCTGATCGTCCACCTCTTGGCATTCAACAAAGCCTCGGCGAAACCGTCTCGCATCCACCAACGAATTACCATGAGAGACATTGCACCACTGCACCACACATCTTCCCCGGGTGAAGCTCAATCCTGCTCTTCGGCGGCCTTCCTTGTGAGGTGCAAATGAATCCTCTCTTCGCTTCCTGTGCCTTGCTTGCAAGCCTTTCAATCAAAGCGATAACCTGAACTTACTTTACCCTCCTAGGGCCCATGGTTCGAGTCGTAGCGAGGCAAAGCCGACATGTCGGCACCTTGCGCGTGCAGGGTTGGATCGTCAAGCATATTCCTCTCATTCCGCCGCCTTCCCTTCCCAGAGTTCAGAAAAGTCGCAGTGGTACGCCTTAGAAGCGGCCAGAGCTCGCGGAGACGGAGCTGGGGACTCCGTAAACTCAGCGGACTCCTTGGATGCTTCGAGCAGTTCGTCAATCTCTAACTTCTGGCTTCTGCGGAAGACTTGATCAAACTACATTATGCATTACAAAACACGCGAAGATTGCGCACAGGGCCCTTGCATTGGACATGTTCTGTCGAGAGTCGGTGCGATGCTTCGGCAACTTCTTACATGCTGTAAGTCACGACAAGGGTTGGTTGGTTGGCGTATGCAGTTGAAAATGTCTCTCGCATCGCGAAGTTGCTTTCAGCAAACACCCCACCCACTGTGGGCCACCTGCAGGGGCCGCCCAAAGCACTATGAAAATCTGCGAGAAAATACCGGGTGTGGCTGCATGCTTCCCCAACGCAATTTTCCACCGTCCCTGTTCTGCCCTCTCAGGGGGTGGCGGTTGCAGCTTCAGCGAGTTGTCCTGCTGTTTTTCGGAAGTCTACGAAAGCCCTGCTGCCCTTTTGCTCCTTGCCTTCCAGACTCTGGTTTCCACTGCACCAAAGGAGTCAGCCCACAGAGTCTCATCCAAAGCCTCAGCTGCAAAGGCCAGTCAGCAAGAGGTACCACACACAGGATGTACAAACCCTTATCTAAGTCTGCGAAAGCAATCAAAAAGGTACAAGTAGGAAGCTCTCGCAAGCTGGACCCAACTTGCTGCGAGCGCCAGCGCTAGCTGCCATTGCTCTCATTGCATGCTTCCCGAACCCTCAGCTCTACAGCACAAGAAAAGCAGATCTTGAGGTCCCAGGCGCTCTACGAGGCCCTGACAGACGCGGAGAGCTTTGGGAGTTTGGACCGGCAGCACCTTCCAAGCAGGGCGTGCTACTGATCGGGATCGTGATGTGATGGCGATGACGGTCACGATAGCCATGACGATGTGTGCTGACGACAGGTAAGGGTTGTGGCTGTGACTGTAATATTTCGTCCTGCGACTTCAGCCTCAACTACGAAGGTACAAATCGTAGTTTGTGCTATCCACCGTAGGAGTATTTTGCAGTGAAACGACTTCAATCACTAGGTGTCTGATGATGGGCATGCTTGCACTGTGCTTGAACCTGCTTGCTGTGCTTATTTGTACCTTCAACCTCACCTTTCGTTTGTGATTATCATTGTCGGCCCTGTGACTGCTACCTTTTTCTACCTACTGCAACGCGCGCCTAAATCTCGGGCCCAAATATCAGAAGAAATGTCACTCGACGCATTGCTAAGAAAGCTGCTGCGACTTGCTAGCTGTCTGCACGACTGCAGACCGCAAATATTGCAGCGGGCACGGAGCAAGAACTAAGGAGAGACACGCCATGGCAAAATGCCACATGCCTCCAGTCTGACCGTCTCATCTGATGCCTCCGAGTTGAGATCCAATGCCTGAAATCATATTTCACGCCAGCAGGACGACATACTGTCAGCATGCAACACTGGTGTGATTTACTGCCCACAATGTGGAAACGACCATCTGGCTTTACTCCTCAATCCTGCTCGGTTTGCCTTTGTTTCCTCATCAACTGCTGCGTTGCCGCAGACAAGCTGCTCCGGAACATACGACAGCGTGGGTGGAGCTGCACCCGGGCGCACAGTATACACAAGTATACACATGTATACACCCTATCGGCCCCATCGCATCAACGAACCATCGGAGGATGTAATTGTGTTATATAATATATAGATATAATATATTTATATTATATATATATATATATATATTTATTTATTTATTTATTTATTTGTATGTATATTATATATATATATATATATATTTATTTATATTTATATTTTTATTTTTATTTATTTATTTAATTATTTATTTATTTACTTATTTATTTGTTTATTTAATATAACATACATATATATAGTATATATATGTATATATATTATAAAATATAATATATAAGGCAAGTTGCAGCCAGGTTCGGCAGCTTCGGGCTCCTTGGCTTTCCCGGCTGGACGGGCAGGGCGCTACTGCCCACACCATGCGACAAAGACTCTTCTTGCAGCTGGGCTCTGAAAATACCCCTTGTTTTTGCATCAGGACTTGTGCAATCGCCTGAACACTGACTTCCACAGAAAATGCCCTGAAACTTGATCTTGCCAGGATGTGTCTCCGAACAGAATTCAAGACCATGCTACCTCCTGAAGCTGCACTCAGTGACTGGGCGCAGCAGTCAACGCGAGATTTCAGCTCACAACTAAGCTAGATGCACAATCAGACGGGAAAGACGCACTGACCATAAACCGAGAAGCTTGAGACTTAACGCTCGCCAGGATCGACAGAGTTGTGAGAATCCCAATCTGCAAACCCTGACTGCATCTTGGCAGCTCTTTAGAGCGAATTTCGGGACTGGCAGGGATGAGCTGGGTCTCCCGGTGCTTGAACCTGCTCGAGTCTCGAATGCCACAGATGCCGATATTATCAATAGTAAGAACACAATATTTATCAGATTTTATCAGCATAAACAATTAAGACAATAAAGGTATTAGTAAGCATTATACCATGATCATAAACATAGCATTGTAAAGACAAAAGAAGGGCAAAGGTCGCACCGGCGCAAAGCAACGTCTACACCTCAGAGCCTTGAGACCTGGATACTACGACAAGATTGATGAACTATTGAAGCACTAAGAGCTGCGAGTGTGTAAGCTCCCGGCAGCTGGCTGAGGGACACCTCGCCTCAATGCGGTTCCGGTGTTCAGAGCATGGCAACGCGTCGTACGATTACGGCATCGCGTGCTAGTAACCGATGCCAGTGGGCCTCAAGGCAGCGTCAGGGCACACGATGTCCTAATTCGGGCTGGCGGCTATCTGTGTTACCATCACCGAAGACTCCGGAGGACTACTTCTGCAGCTGAGAGTCTCTGGGTCAATCCCGTGGAGCCAAGGAGACTCGCAGCGCCCCCGTCTGCAAAAAGACAGGTCAGGTGCAAGAGAACATCGGCATTCCGAGGCTTGTGCGCTGCACAAAAGGGTACAGCGGGTGGCTCCAGGGCTTCAGCGTGTGGTGAGTCTTTTTGTCTCGGCACTGCTCTTGGTAGCCCAGCGAGGTCCCGGGGATCAAAGATGGCAGAGGACTCAAGCACACTCACCGTATCAAATTACTACTGACGAGGACTCAGTTCCACAATCCCGGAAGCGGGTAAGTTCGCAGGGTCCGACTCGTATTCATGCAGGAATGCGACCCACAGCAGCTCTAGAGCAGAGCCTCGAAACATACTCTTTGCGGACTCGGAAGGCTTCATAGGCTCCAAGGCCAAACAGATTCGCACGAGATGAATCAGTAAACGGTTCGTGTTCTGATAGCTCGGGCACTCCATGCTGCCTGCGGTACGGCGTCGGGTTTATGATGGTTTTTGCCTCACCGGCTCCCCCCTAAGAAAAACAGAGCTGTCATTTTGATGGATGCCAGGCTTCCGCAACTTGGGTATCCAAGGGTAAGCGAAGCATTGGGCTTCGAGATGACCCATGATCAGCGCACCATCGCGTGGATGGGAATTCCGCCGGGCTGCTTGGGCTGCGGCCGGGCATGCCAGAAGACTTTGCCTCGACTGCGGTTCATGTTCTTGCCTCGCCGGCAAAACCCTGTTTTGGGGGGCTTCTGCTATTAATGGGCGTCGGGAGATAAAGATCTCAGGCTCCTCAGTCTAGACGAGCTGGATTGCAAGATTGCAAGCTATATGTTCCCCTCGAAGGCGAAGGTGACTCCTAGTGTTGCTATGGGCATCTCGAAACCTCTGAGCGAGCCACCTCAAGGTCACGGCTGCACTAAAAACCCACCACCCAGAAGCCCCTTTTCAGCCCAAGTGTCACGCGGTTCTCGTTCTCGTGTGAAAGACTCACCGGAGGGCTCGCTGGGTAGCATGGGGCAGTTACCTGGTGTTGCAGCATATCGCAACGTCTTCGCACAACTCACTCAGCGGAGAGAGAGCCCTTTCTGGGGAGAGAACTCCTGCCCAAAACCCCAAAGACTGTTTGCGAAACCGGGGCAATGAAGTCGCTCCGCTGTGTGGCCTACGTTGCCTTTTCGCGGTGCTAGCGGGGAACCTGTTGTGGTAGCGAAGTCTCGTCACGTCTGAGATGGCAAATTAATTTGCTCCATGCTCCGCTTGTGCTGCCATGTCGTGCCAGAACGACAGCTATTGCAAAAAGCTATTGTCACTCAGACAGAATGGAACGCCATGAACCGTCCGAACAAATCCTCCCTGTGTTGACACGTTTAGGCTGCTTGTTCAGCCAGTGTGCACTGCAGGCACTGCCTAGGCAACATTTCCCGGAGGACTCGCAGCAACAAGTCGAGCCGACCCTGCTCACTGCTGGCTCGGGCATGTGTTTCGTAGTTCCAATGTCCAAGCTGGAGCTGCGACACACATCCCCGAGCTGTTGAAAAGGTCGTGCCTCTCGTCCTTGTTGCAAGCTAGTAGCTGGGTGCATGTGGCTGAATATCCCCCGGCAGTGGAACCAACCTGAGATTCGGCAGAGTGGGGGTTGCGCCCATGTGCAGACCTGCTTCACACCCCAGAAACCACAAAACACACGAGTTCATGCCACAAAGAAGATGCACGTCGACGCCTTCAAACGACGTTGACAACGATACAAACATGCCGGGGCAGCGCTAGCAGAGACAAGCTGTGCTTTTTGTCCGGGTGATCAGCTTCCTCCTTGGCAAAACACACGCATCAGCATCAGCTCAGTCCCTCAAAAGATCATGTGCTAAGATGCTCAGACCTCATCAAACTCTGGCATCCGACTCGCGCACGCTGGCATCTGAGCGATGCGTCCATGACCCACGTCACTTCACCATTGCACGCTTTGCCAAAGTGAAAGACGTTGCGCCTTAAACATTTCCTAGCCCCAACCCTGAAGGACACAACGACGTACACCAATTGCAGGACGGGAATAGTCCAACCTACAAGCTTACTCATCTTACGCGTTTTCAAGGTCGAACTGGGTCGAAGTGTACATCTGAAACAAACACCGAACACGCCGTGACGACGTGGCTCGACCGATGCCGTCTTCGAAGGGAAGCCACCTCACACAACAACAGCTTCTGAATCAGAACCAATGCCCAGGTCTTAAGATGTCTTCGGTTGCATAGCTATTACTCTGCAACTAAGAACATGAATGCCACCGGCGCGGGATTCTGCAGGTGCAGCTGCTATCCAATACGGTACCAAAAAAGGCTACGGCCAATATGCAGAAATCCCGGCCAAGCCTCCCGTGAGCCATTGGAGAGTAAGTGCGATGTTCAAAATCCCCGGAGGAGACCCTCTCCACGTCGTTAAGTTCAGAAGCGTTATGTCAGAAGCGACCGTGCCTGCAGTCGTCGGTGGAATCCTAGCCGACTTCGGCGATGTTGGTTTCGAGCCTCCCGGAATTTGCAGCAAACACGGCAAGGCCAGCACACAGCAACTTGTCCGCAATATGCAGGACACTCCTACTACCGAAACCTTTTGACATCTTCAGCAACCGCACACGCAGAGATCTAGCAGATGCAAACATCACTTGGTATTTTCATATGTCTGTTTGCGGGGAAACTCACTTCTACGACGTCCCAATAGGTTGAGAATAACTGCTCACAAAGTCACAGAACACGTCAAAAACGGCAGCTCAACCAACTCTAAACCGGCAATCTACAAGGCAGCGACGAACTGGCTCACAGCTGCACAAAAGCCAACTATCCAGTGTGCAGCCGTCTCTCGAACTTTGCCTTCCCCTCCTCGCGCACGAAACTTCCGCGCAGCCCTGGGAAAGGTCCGGTCATGAGGCTGACGAACATGTTTCTCCAATTATTCAAGCTCGCAGAATCCTGGCGATCAACATTGCGGTTGCTGGAGTCGGACTGCCGAAGCGGGCACGAAAGCTCAAACCGATCAGCGCATGTCACTGCACACCGTGAATCCATCAAGGCATCTACCCCTTTCATTAGATGCAATTCAGAACAGCGACTTCATGACTTTGAGGCCCAAGGTTTGATCAAGGTCGTCGAAGTTCGGCTTGTCGCCCAGACCACCAGAGCCAACACCACCGGAGCCTCAGGATGCCGGCGGGAAGCCCGGTAGCATCAGCGAGCCGAACTAGTTGGCTTCCAACCCTGCCCAACAAACGGCCCAAACAGGCATTGCCCACATGGCCGATTTACTGATATTGCAACAAGTCTACTCCCTGTTACTCCCTGGAGCATCTGCAGCCGAGATACGCTCAGGAATATCAAGTCCCGCGTCCAGCTTGCAGGTGGACTGTTTCTTCGACAATGCTCTTGAAAGCGAAATGATGGATGCCTCACCCAAGCACAATGGACTTTCTGAGCCCTGACTATCGTGGCATGGATGCCGAGGTGTAGTCTCGATCGTGATGCAGCCGAACCCAACCAGGTGACAAAACAGGGCCCCGGCTGCAAAAGCTGGATTCTCAACTCTGTCAGGACGGTACAGTCTGGTCAACCCAAACCATCCCGAACCAATCGGTGAGGTCCGCTCGTCGTTGATAAAAGCGCATGAGCCGCATAAGGCTTCGAGAGTGCTGGTGGCATTGGTTTAGGAGTCTAGGAGCGCACCCTTTTAACGGAAGTTGTTTTTGTTGGGTGATCTTTTTCCGCGTCCTGCAGGGTGTAGACCGTCGACCGTCTCCTCGAAACGAGGCCTACTCTATAAGCCAATGCTCGTTATGTCGTTACACCCCGTAGTTGTGCTTGCTCTAGCTTGCTGCTATCATCCTGCCATCGACAAACAGACACGTAGTACAGACGTGCTGTGGTTGCAGGTCCTGGTCGTGTGCAACTCGCACTCCTCACAAAGTCATGTCAGCACAGCAACGCCGCGATGATGTGAAGCTGAAGCCCTCCGATCCCAACGGAAAAACACTACGTCTGTTTGAAGCCTCTGTGTTTGGCGTGCATCGGTGCTCTAACCTCGTGCGGTCGATGCAAGGTGCACCTGCGCGTGCATCTAAGCGAGATCTGAGCGTACTGCCCTCCAGGTTTAGGTGTTTGTGATTTGTGTACATGCGTGGCAGCAATTCTGCTCACAGGGCTGGCTAGTGTGTCTTGTGGGCAACACGTGTGTTGACTTGTCTTAGCACGATTTCGGCCCATTTTCGCTTTTCCCACCCTCCACATCCCTCGAAAATGGGGGGGGCACCGGATTTCGTGCGACTAGACCTGGCGAGTGTGTCATGGTCCAGGGGGACGAGTGTGCCTCCCTAGTTGTCGTGCTTTTGGATGTCTAGATTTTGTGCTCTGGACTACCGACCACCATTCAGCAAAACATGTCAAAGACTGTTCAAGTACAGGGAAGATCTCGTGTTACAGCATGCTGTGGCTGAATACACCTCAACACAATAACTCCGCGGGTGCCGACAACTGACACTCGAAATCAATCTCTGCGTGCGACAGCGTCTAGGCTCGGTCTAGTCGGCAGAAACCTGAGGCCGCGGCCTTGCGCTTTAAGACAGTCGTCGGCGACCGGTCGTTCAACAACATTTTCCTGAGCTTGGCATGTCGGAGTCGACACATTTTTTTGCCAAGTGCATCTACAAAACGGAACACAATATAAGTTGCCATGAAGGGAAAAGCGACTGGCATCTCCACTCGCTCATCCCTAGACCACCGCCCCGGTGTGGACATGTCATGTAGCTTTGTAAAAAGCCGTTTCCACCGAAAGCGACGCTTCAGCATGCATAGCCAGCTTACCGCGACACATGATGTCACGTCGTCAAGTCAAAGGACAAAGCACAAAACCCCCAACACAACTACATAATGCTGTTAAGTTCCGGATTTTATAGCAGAGGTTTGTTTTTTTAGCCTGCACGGAAATGTTTTGGCTACGTTTGTCTTACTGCAGCGCCGGCTCGCGGTCCCGATCAGGAGTACCGTTCGATAGAACAACAAGGCCCCCGGTTCCGCATTGAGAGAAGAGTTCCAGTTAGGTGAGAATATAATTGAGAATATAATTTTTCGTTACACACACCCTTCTCTGCACTTGATGCGCTGCGACAACTATGACGCTATTTGATTTTTGAATTAAGCGGACTCTTCGAGCTGCCCAACGAAAGGTGAACCAGCCGCGGTCGCAGCATACCTGATGGACCACGGGTTGCGCAACAATCCCGTGTCAGGGCCACAGCGGCAGGCGGCTTTGGTCGGCGGGGGCATCGTAGTGGAGCAAGGTGTTTAGCGGCGGGCCGTCGCAGGTTTCTGGTTGCAGCGGGTGCAACCAAGGGCGCCCCAACGCCGGCTGGCGACGGCCTGCTGCACCGCAACTGACAACATGCCCCACCAGCCGCGCGGAGGGGGTGCGGGGCTTTGTAAGCTTTCAGCCTCACCAAGTATTTCACGAAAGTGCGCGCCTGGTCGTCCTCCGCGCAGACCTCCGCCGGCACTGCGAGCTCCGGCAAAGCTGCGTGGGACCGCCGCTGGTGGAGCGTGCTTTCCGTGGCCGTCCAAAAAGCCGTCGGCCACACGGCGCCCGGGCCGTGCCGGAACCGGCACATACTGATGTGCCGGCCCTGGACGCGGGCCTCGACCTAGCCGACGCGGACGGGCCGAGCCGCCTGCCTTTGCGCTGAACCGGCCCTAATCCGGGACCGTGTTTTGCTAGGGAACTGGACCCAGCTGCTGGCGGAAAATGATGCGAAAAAAAACCCAAAAACACATCTGTGGCATTTCAGCAAACACTAAATCAAACCAGCCATACCCCGTGTGTTCGATTCAGCAAGCACCCGCTCCAGAGAAACATCAGCGACATCGCATCAAACAGCATATCAATACTAGCCGTTTTCCATGTGGACGCACGACTTCGTAAGCACCCGCACAATGAACATACTACTGGCATCGCAACAAGCCGCACATCGAAACCAGCCATTCCCCCGGTAGACACTCGATTTCAGTAGCCCGGAACACATCAGAGGGAACGCAGCATACACCCAAATCAAAAACAGCAAACAAAAGCATGGGCCATACCCCATGTAGACACTACTAGCAAGCACCCGCCCCAGAAACACTCAGCGACATAGCATCAAACAGCAAATCAAAACTATCCATTCCTTAGGTAAATGCTCGCCAGCTCCATGCCAACAATTCCGAAGCCCCGGTATACCTCCTGGTCCTAGATCATTTCCAACTTCCAACATCCCTGTCAAATGCGACTTCTGCCAAGCCAGACCTCCTCCCTATCTCCCGAAAGAGCAAAAAAATCGAACCCACCCCAGTATGGTTCTGAGTCGCAAATGTATAAAACCACAACAAATTGCACTTTGAGGTCTTACGACAGATCTTCAAAACTAAAAGCTCCTTCTACCAGGATTCTACCATACAGTAACTGAACCCTCGGATGCCGACTGCTCCAATGAGTATCTTGCCCAGCTCGCTTATGAAAAGGCCCCCAAGCAAACAATGGCTTCCACTAGAATAGCTTAGGTAAGACTAAAACAACGACATGCGATGCAAACATTTGCGTACTTTTCAGACGGACGCGCTTACCGTCGACTTCCTAAAAAAAGACCAGGCCACCCTCGTATACGTTGGGCTGAGCTTACCATGACCCAAGCTTGCCACTGCGACAACATAAATGTCGTCGAGGTAGGCAAAGACGGCTTCGCCCTCACGCAGTTGCGCATGAACCGCTGCGAGGGCTGGTTGTTGAGCGATGGCGCTGCGGGCCGGCATAAGCGGGTCGCCTTGTTCGCCGCCCTCAGATTGCCGAACCTCGTGGGACTGCCTGCTCGCGTCCTGCCACACGTACGTGCTGTCGGAAGCGAAACACTGGCGCACGTAAGGCAGCAGCGGCCGCCTGAGGCCAGCACATCGTGTACCTAGACACATGATCAAACGCTCCGAATGTATCGATCGACAGCAGGCTGCACGCGGGTCCATGTCAGTGGCAACGCGGAGGAGGCGGACCAGCGCCTCTAGGTGCTCAGGCCAAATTGAAAAGGCATGCAAGCGGCTTGCATGCTCTTGCGCGAGCGCACGCCCGACATAGCCGCCGCAGCACGTCGCCAACAACAAGGGCCCGCTCGCGACCGTTGCAACGGGCTTGCGCAGGGCGACCATGCGGCCGCCTCGGACGGCAGCGACGACCGGCGTTGGCACGTCAGCACGTGCAAGCTGCTCAGCTTCGTCATCGAGCAATACAGTATGCACAAGTGTTCGTTGGTGATGCCTGGGGGTCCAGCGACCGAGCCTCCTCGGATGATTCGGGCGGTTCGCAGGGATGCGAGGAACGGACGCAAGGGAAGCGCACACTGCTCTTCTGGCCTGAACGCGAGGATCTCGGGATCGGGAGGTGCATAAGGAGCTTAGGGTCGATTCTCGGGGTCACGGAGCTCTTGGAGCGTGTCGGGGAAGGTTGGGAGACGAGGGCCGGTGCAGCGGCTGACAGCTCCCCGAGGTGCACGCCTCGTCCGAGCGGCACGCGCGGAGTCAGGCTCAGGAGTCCGCATAGTTGCCTTGGCAGCAGCGAGAAATCAAGGCCACTCACCGCGACGGAAGATCCACAGCGGCACTGGAGCTCTGCGGAAGGGGATGCGGGCCTCGGCTGGGGCGAGGTGCAGCAGCATGTGGGCGGCGAGGCGAAACCCTACACCTCAACCCCACGTCTATGACCTTCCAAACCCGACAGGCCCTAAACCCAAAACCCAGCTTAGCCTTACACACTGCAGGCTGGCATCGGGGGTTCGCTTGTCTTCGCTCGTGGCTCACGCACCCTACCACCCCTTTGTTCTTCAATTTGTAGGCCTAGGTATGCCTCACCGGCAGATTTTGCAGTGTGAGGACGCGCTTGCGAAGCGTGGCCGCGAGATCTATGGCATCAAGAGCCTGCTGGCCCGCATGGAAAACCGCCTCAACGGAAAGCACCCGTCGCTGGGATGCTGTGGTGGGTTCGGGCACGGGTTTCCAGCTTCGGTTTCCTCCGCGGCAGGTGACGCGCGCTGCCGCGGACCTGACGAGCGCTCACCGTCTGCACCATCGTCCGATGGAGTAGAGCCTTGAGGGCCGTTTGACGCCTCTGCCAATTTGAGGGCCGCGCGTCATTCCGCTGGCGCTCGTCTGCGGGGACTGCAGTGTAGGTAGGAGCTGGCGTGTGCGAGGGCAAGCGGGGTCCTGCGAGTCAGCGGGCGCAAGCCGTGCCCTGGCCGTGACGCTGCGTCAAGGTTTGCGGCGGTAGCTTCGGCGCTTGGAGGTAAACGCCGTCGAGAAACGCCGCCGAGCATTCTCGGGGCATAGCTGCGCGTCGGCGGCGGCGAGGGCGTCGTGTTGGCCAAGCGCACAAGGGCGCGGGGTCAAAGCGTCCCCTTGTTCGCAGCCGTCGCACCGAAAGTAAGTGGACTGCTGCCCATACCACATGCACACACAGGAGAAATCACACTGCCAAGCTAAACCAATGACGTTTTGTTCTTGATGGATTCGCCGGTCGGCCGTTGAATGTCAGCAGCACTACCTATCGTCAGCGCGCGTCTGCGCAGCCCAGCGGGGACGAGCAGGTCCCTCTCGGCTGGGTTGTCGCGCTCGCCGAGGCCGAGCAGCCTTCCAGGCCGCCGTTCCGGGCTTGATGCGCAGGCAACGGATGAATGCAGAAGCAAAAACGTGCGCGACAAAAAAAGCTTCGGTCTTTTGCCGGTTCAACCATTAGCCATATGCTCTCCCAGCATCCCAAGCTCGACACATGAAGGATTCAGGTTGCCGCGGTTGTAGGCTCAAAATCAAAATGTCATTGACGAGCGCTGGTGGAAAATCAAGGCCTGAGACGGATTGGAACCCCGAGTAGCACTTGTAAATAACACCGTCATCAAGTGAAAGGCTTGCTGCTGTAAATTGCCCGGACAAGACCGCGAAACAAAGGCGGTAAACCAAATTTCTCGAGGGCATAAAGCAAACCGTCGGGACTGATAAAATCGAAAGCTTTTTCCCAGTCCAGGGACAGCATCACCAGAGTACCACTCCGGTCTGCCAATGTCACGTCGAGCAGTCTCCGTGCAACAAAGTTCGCGTCAACACTGCCACGCTTGGTACGAAATGCAAATTGCGCAGGCCAGGTTCGCTCCTCAGTTCCTGCATTCTGAAACCATTTATTACCAGCCGATACATTGGTGATGGGGCGATAGTTTTTGTACAGACCGGGATCACCTTTTTTTAATAACCCCCGTCACTGAAGCGTCCCCCACCACGTCCATTAAACTTCAAGTTGGGGCTGAAATGGTATAAGGACCTCAGGTGTTAGGAGGTAGGTTGAAAATTCTGGGTCTTCGTGGGAGGTAAGGTGGGATCCCTGAACGACTGCTGCGGTCGGAACTTGCGTCCGCCATTTTTTGCAGCAGGCATGATTTATGTCCCCAAACGTTTTGGCACTGAAAGCCTGCGGGCGGATTCTGTCCGCAGGTTTAGCGGGCCCAAAGAGCGAGCATCATGAGCATCAGCCATGGTGGACCCTAAACGCGATCATCATGAGCATCAGCCGGGCCTGGGAGGACCCCTAAACCCTCAGCCCTAAGCCCTATACCCACAACCGCAAACCCTAAACCTAACCCCTACTACCATATAACGAACCACAACCCGTTCCCCTTTAGGTACTTCCAGAAGAAGTTCGCTGGCTCCAGCCGAGACTTTTCACAAAAGGTGTACAATAACTTTGCCAGTGTTTTGCCGGGCCCGCGCCAAGAACGACATAGATTCTTGAAGCTTTTGGCCGACGTCAACGCGGAAGCACCTCCCTTCCTTCCACAATGAGGCATGTTCACGGGTGTTCACCCGAATCTAAGCCTGGATAGCTTTTTGCCAGCAGGGGAAAGGGGGAGCAAAGCTGCACTTTGCAGTGCGGACCAACGTGGACACATATCTGGGGACATGAGCCAAATGCGCTGCAGAAAACTGGCCGATGCAAGTTCCGACTGCCGCTTTGGTTCAGGGATCCCACCTTACCTCCCACGAAGACCCACGTCATCGAAATTTCAACTTACCTCCTGACAGCTTTCTGGAACGAGCCTCTTGAAATTATTCAACTACATGCCAGCCCAGTTAGACTGAAATTATTTAGGCAAGACGTACGTCGAAGGTTAACGCCAAAGCCTACGCTGAAATATTTCAGGGCCACTCGCCCACGTCCCATTTCAGACCAGAAGGGGGCATATCACTATGCCACGAAGATGGCACCATCACATGCTCACGGATTGCGTTGCAAAGGGTAGTGGCTCACCTAGACGTGGGAGAAGTTTTGCTCAAGTTTTGCGACAAATAGTTTTCCAGAATTCTGCTGGCACGTGGTCGCTACCTGTCGCTTTGTTGCGCCGCAAACGTGAGGCTGCTGCAAACATCTCCTCGTCATTGAACGGCCCATATCAACTGGTAGGGGCACGCCAATCGGGCTGCAATTGAAACGAAACGAACGGGCCATTGTACGTCCTAGAAATATTTTGCCAATGACTCTGCATGAAATTCACTTTCCACAACCTTGCCGTCATCATCGCGCAAGCGTCCACATTTGGGTGCGAACCCTTTGCGGAGCTTGCGAATTCCGTTCCAATCACCAGATTGCAATAATTGGTCCAACCAAGCGCTGCGGTCTACAGCATCGGCCGCATCGGCACTGGAGAAATCCCGGGCCGTTTAGTGGCTGGGGTGCACCACAGGGTTAATGCCAAACGCTTGGCACCGGGACCGTAGGCCGGGTTCGCGAGGCAGGTGCTCGATGGCGGCGCGACAGTTTGGGCATCTGCCGTGCAAGCGCATGCAACTAACCAAGACAGAAAGATGCGTGAGGGCGTCGCAGCACGGGACCCCGGCATCCGAAAACGGTTCGAGGAGGCAGACCGGGCATGCAGCCATGGCGGGCACAGCAAACTCCGGCGTGACGTCACCTCGTGTGGTGAAACGTGTGGAGGCCCCTACAGGGCGAGCAACGGGTCACGGGGAAAACTAAGCAGAAAAAACGTGCTAAAGGCCTCGGCCTTGAAAATCGATGTGCGAGGGGCAGGTAGGGAGAATTGGATCAGAAGGGAATGCAAAATTGGCAGCGTGGCAGGCCTCTTACGGCAGCCAGGCCGAGCCAAGGATGCAGCAACAAATGCAGGTTATGCCCAACGCTGAGAGAAATGAAATACCGGCAGGAGCGCACAAGCGGGTCCGGCAGACTGCACAATGGTTACTAGGAGAAAGCGTTGAGACGGCCTGTAGGAGCTGAACAACGGCGGGGGCACGGCAGGCAGCGGCAGCACACAAAGCCCTCGTGCTGGCACTGGCACTATACAGCTCGACGAGTCAGCACGAGGCAAGCAACTGGAAGAGACGAACGCAGTGCCCCGGCCCCGGCAACGCGCCGCAAGCCTCTGAGGAAGAGAGGCAGCGGCCGAGCGCAAGCCGGGAACGCTTGAAGCACGATCCGCGACCTCGGAGGACACTCGGCGTGTTTTCTTGTGGTGCTTGGCGGGCGAGCGCGGGCTCGGTCCCGGCGCGGCTGGTGCTGTACGGGGCCCGCGACGGGAGCCAGGGGTGGCAGTGGCTGACGCTTCGGTGCAGCAGGTGCCGGCAGTTCTGGGGGAGGTTGCTCTGAGGCAATCCTTCCCCAACCGAGAGGAAGTCTGCCGCGCGGACGACCAAGTATTCTCCTTGCAACGCGGCCGTGATGGATATGCGACCCAAGTTCAAGGTAACGATGATGACAGGCTGCATGCACGCACTGGAAGCCACTTCGACTACGTCTACAGGCCCTCTGAGCCGAACGATCCCCCCTTGAGCCAAAATGGCTCCAGATTCTTTGGTAATACAAGTTTTTGGAGGACCCTACAACCCATAGCACAGGATAGGAAAGTTTGGGCCAGTGTAGGGGTTTTTAAGTTGAACAGCTGAAAGGCCCGGTGACGAGTGGGCAAGGAAGGATCTGGAAACTCCACGACCACAATATCAACCTCGACTGCCTTCACCCGGGCCATGTGCCCCACAGCGACTGTAGCAGGGTATGGTTGGTGTCAAGCGTGGCATTGCAGCGGAGGCACAACCACTCAGGCTTCCGCGTGCGATGAAAACTGCTCAGCCCCGCAGAACGCCCTCTGACAAGTCGAGGCGGTGACTGCGGAAGCTGGCGCAGCATGGAAGACGTGTTGCAAGTGCCAATGCGGGCGAGTGCAACAGGGGCTGCCGCCCCATTGCGCCCGCGAGGCGGCAGGCCGCGCTTCCCCTCATCATTGGAACTTGGCCGCGAGCTGTGCTGCCATTGCTGAGGAAGCTTGCAGCGACAAGGCAGGGAGATCCAACGGACTCGAACGGAAAATGTTCGGCAAAATGAAGTACCCAGCTTCCAAGATTGCGTTTTTGTCCCAATGCGGATCTGCAGCATGTGTGTATGCTAAAACGGTCGCAAAAAACTCACGACCAAGGGCGAAAGGGAACTAGAGTTGTGTTGCCACAGCATCGACAGCCGAGAATGCGTGGAGTTCCGTGGCCTTTGAACGAAGTGCTTGCTTCCAGCATTGTTGGCACATGTCCGTGTTCGCGTCGGGCAGTTGCGACCTGTCGTGCTGACGGGCGAATCGCTTGTCGCCAGCAGTGAGACGATGGTGGCATGCAGATTTGCCGGACAAGTAGGGGGGCAGCACGTGGCAGCGCAACGGAATTGAGCAGCACATGCAAAGTGCGCAAGGCTTCATGCCGGCATCGCACAGGCCAGTGTAGACCGATCGAGAATAGAAATCCACTCGTGGGCTCGCTGCAGCGTCATAAACCTGGAATGAAGGCTGCCATCGCAGCAGAGAGCATCCACCGAGATTGACAGTTGCGACACGAGGACGGTGAAGTGGGTGAGTATGCGTCCAAAGTGCAGAGTTGTTCGTCCGTTGCGACCTTGTGTGCCAGGACCGCGCGGCGGACAGGCAGGACAGCTCGTTGCGCTTTTGGCACGTGGGCTAAGCTAAGCGAAGCCGAGGGCCTCAGCCCGTGGTCCGGCAAGGGATGTGCCGAATGGGAGGTCCCGGGACCAGGTACGGGCCCTGTGGGGCCCTCAGCGCCAGCGGCACGGCGTCAAACCGTCATCCGATCAGTAATCTCGCTCACACCCGCAGCTGGACAGGTTCGGCAAAACGAGATCCATCCCAGAATCCCTTGAATCCCTTGAAGATTCATGCAGTACGGAATCCGCTGTACACCCCTACACCCACGCGCACAAGCACTGGTAGCAGGCCATGGCTCAACTTGTCGTCCATACTCTGCAGCCTGCCAAAGGCTAAAGGCTGGAGAGCATGGAGGCCGAACTGATATTGAAGCTCAAAGCGCTGCAAGGCTGAAGGACTTAGTGGAGGTCTGAAAAGTCTTGTTCCTTTGTTAAGCAGCCTCTAAGGCATTGTACAGCTTCAGGAGATCAAGCCCCAAGCCAGAACTGACGAGCGTCAATAGCTCTTGCCGCAAGACATTCAAATTCAGACGAGAGGCTCCATGCGAACGCTGGCAAAATGATCGGCTTGCTCTTTGCAGAACATCAAGATCGAGTCCAGCTTCTGCCTTTGCTGGAACAGCGAGCTGACTTGGATTCCGGATCTCGCGATTCCCCGGCTACCAACATCAAATACCGTCGTTGCATTTTGTCATAATTTCTCAAGATAGTCGTGTGCCAGGCTAGTGATTCGCGCAAAGGCACTCCGTGGACAATGTGATCGCCGCGGGTGAATCGACAAAAGGCATCTCTTCCAAGTCGTTGCCTGCCCGACAGCGTCTTCGACGTTTCTAAACCTATGAGTAAGGGCCGCGACACGAGGAACAAGTCCGTCAAAAAAACACGAACCCTGTTCAGTCGGCAGCACACGAGAGTCGAGGATAGCGGAGTTACCCATTGGCTGCATTATTAGCTTGCCAAACAGAAGCCTTCAACATCGCAAAGAACCGAACCCAGGGTTTCTTCAGGGTTCAGAGGGTCGCCTTCTTTCCGGGAAACTTGACATGAAATTTAGTCTCAAGTGTACCTTTTAATTCGGAAAGACCAGGTCTGCCCCTTGGCACTGGAAAAGACCAGGTTTGGCCCATGCGCGAAGCCTACGCCTGTTTAGGGCTACAGGCTCAGTGGCGGTCCCCCTGCTCTGGTACATTCCAGCTCGGCAACGACTGGGACAAGAGCACAGCGCAAGCAGAGTCATGGCTTGGGAACGAAGGGGCGACGAAGGACAGCCGACCACAAGTGTCTTCCGGTGGCAGATGTGTGCCTGCCCAGCCTACCTCAGCACCAAAGGAAACATGAGATGCGACGACTCTGCGAGCCTGGCCAGTCCTCATCGCCCCTGAGCAGAAGTAGTTGGTTCAGAATGTGAGGAGATTTGGGAGCTTTGGGAACATTATTGCCGTTGCTGGGGACATGTCCATGAGAAGAATGTAGCAACAGCACATGTCTGACGCGGACTGGATGTTTGCAGCCCAGATGCGCTGCCAGTTCATCGTAGCTGTCCATACTGTCGTGCAAGCCTGCCAACTCCCATGGGGAACGAGTGGCAGAAGTGGATGCTTGCAAGTACATCTGTGCTCTTTTGCTTGACAGGGACCGGGTACGCTGAGATGGATCCCCCTCTGATAAGATCTTTCGACTACCGGGAAAGCGTAAACTGGTCACCGATTTTCTCCCCAAAACGACATGGCAGAGCGACCTAAAGCTTGCAAAAACCTCCAAGCAAGCGAATGCAAAAAAAACGAAATTCTGGACCCCGCTGCTTTCCCACGTCCTAAGAAGACATAGATCAATGCAGGCTCACAGGACCCAAAATCCAAATTGGCAACACTTCAAAGCCTGGCCTGGTGAGTCCATCATTTGCTCGCGGGCACTCTGGACATGTGCTGCAACGGTGAGAATCTACCCCTGTTTTGCGTTCCACAATCCTCCACGCATACCACTTCGGCGCAACTGCTACGACTTTTGCATGCTTCTGCTCTATGCCATTACCCAACAATCCTCTGTCATGCTGTGGCAGCAAAGGTACCTCCAAGGTGCGAGGTCGGCAACCAAAGTCACGCGACAACCCAAGAACCATGCAATGTGAGAAAGCTCGCCCGCATGCTGCAAGGCTTTCGAAAGCCCACGCTGAGCTGCGAGCGCAGAGCTCGTTGGCTTTTGATTTTAAAACCATGCACTGGATGCGCGATGATGCGCGGAACCTTTGAGGTTCCGGCTTGGATCTTTGCGTCTACGACTGCAACGTCAGGAACGAGTCGTGTGCAAACCGACTCAGAAACGAAGGATCTGCTTGCTTCCCTGACTAAATGTTTTCCAAATGCTCAGCCTACACTACTTCCAAGCACACGATCGCTACCTGCCGTGCAAAGGCGGCAAGCCCACGCCATGCTGTGTACATATGAGACAGTTGACGAGACTGTCAGGCGTTAACTGCTTGCGTCGGTAGCCTGAGCTCTGAAGTCATCCTGCACAGTCCCGACTCTTCCGAAGGATCCGGACACCCTGGCTCAGCCAAGGTATT
>CAJNDV010033225.1:0-15709 GCA_905221635.1 Symbiodinium sp. CCMP2456
AGGACGAAAGACTGTACACGCGTACGATGCTCATGACGGCATACAAAGATGCTCCTGATGCCATAAAGCTAGATGCTCATGAAGCTCCGAGAACCCCAGACCCTGGACCCCAGGAGGCTGGTTGAGGTCCAAGTCGAGTTAAAGAAGAGAGGAAGGTAGGCACATGGGGGGGGGGGGTACCATGTATATATATATATATAGATATATTTGGCTTCAAGTAATCCCTATAAAGGTACTTTGGGATGGAATAACTATATGCTTTAAGTTGGCTTTAAAGTAATCCATATATAGGTACTTTAGAATGTAGTAACTATATACTTTAGGTACATTTCGATAGATGATGGTCTTTAGTAATCCTTGTATAAGTACTATAGGAGAGGTAGTCGTCCTGCATCCGATTCAATCTCATTCCCTGTTCCACCCCTAGCCATAGGCTCCATTGTAGTTCCTTTTTGTGGTTTCTATTTAGGATCCTAAAAGGTAATCCCTGAAAGGAACTACCAAGGAGCCTATGGGTAAACCAGAAACCCTAAACCCCAAACCCAACTGTACGAGGCTCACTGCAACAGTCAGCTCGGCAGCGCACGCTGTGGCAAGAGCCGAGCTGCATTGGCTGCGGCCTTGGGCGGGATTTGTTTCGGAGTCTCTGAGGGGAAAGAAGTGGTACCCGCACCCTACTTTGGGATCCTTACAACATATAATGAGGATCTTGTGGAATGAGACGGTTTTAATAAAAACCAGAACCTCAAAAACCAACCCTACCCCTAAACCCTAAACCCTAAACCCTAAACCCTAAACCCTAAACCCTACCAACAAGCCCCAGAGGCCCTTGGCCCTTGGCCCCGAAAGAGCCGAACCGAAGATCCCAAATTCCCCCCCCCCCCTCCCTCCCCCGCGCCGAGAGCCGGGCGTAGGTGCCTGATGAAGCTTCGGGAGTCCGCCTTGAGGCGTAGTGCTTGGGGAGTTTGAGGTTTAGGGTTTAGGGTTTAGGGTTAGGGTTAGGGTTTAGTTTTTTTAAGGGTTTAGGGTTTAGGGTTTAGGGTTTAGGGTTTAGGGGGGAGTTTGAGAGTTCGATGCCATTCAAGCTTCCTTTAAGGGCTTCTATACCCATAGGCTCCACTGTAGTTCCTTTTTTGTAGTACTTTAAATTTAGGATCGTATAGAAAAGGAACTACAATGGAGCTTCATGTGTATACTGTCGATAAGGTGTGGGCCTAGGGTTGCCCAGAGTTTTGGGGTGCGTGACATAAGGGCTTGGAACCTGAATTGGGCGGCCGCCATCAACCGGCAAAAGAAGGCATGCCTTACTCGAAGAGCAAGCGCGACAACATACGCGTTGAAGGTGTCGGGGCCGACTCGGTCGATGACCCGCTCACCTTGAGGAGAGCTGTAAATTGCCAAGATCAACAGGTAGAAGTGCCAGGGTAAAGTGCATCTTATCTCGGCTGAAGGCAAGAGCAGACGAGAACCTCTGGGTTTGCCGCGCAATTCGTACACTAAACTCTAAACCCTAAACCCCTTATGATAAGGGCCCGACTGTTCCGTGCTCTGTAGCAATGTAGGGGCCTTGATAATTACGGAGCCTTAGCCGGCAAGCTCGGATTCTGGAGCTGAATCGCTTCTCTGAGACTCATCTCCTCAGTCCCCCTAGGCCCCATAGTAGTTCCTTTTTGGGGGTTCATATAGGCCCAATAGTAAATCCTTTTTTGGGGGTTCATATGTAGAATCCTATAAGGTAATCCCAAAAGGAACTACTATGAGCCCTTTTTGGGGTTCATATCTAGAATCCTATAAGGTAACCCCAAGAAGGAACTACTATGGGGCCCATGGGCTCAGTCATTGCCTTTGGATTTACCATTGGCTCCTTTCTCCCATGCTCGCGCAGATTTTGGGCCAAGGATCGTTACGGATGGAACAGGTGAAATAAATTTCGGTTTAGGGTTTAGGGCTTAGGATTTAGGGCTTAGGGTTTAGGGCTTAGGGTTTAGGGTTTTGGTTTAGGGTTTAGTGTGCAGGGTTTTGGGTCTTGGTTTAGGGCTCTTAGTTAAGGAATAAAGTCTAATCATAATGTGAAGCCCCTTTACGGCATTGGTCTCTCTGAAAATGCTGGCAAATCTCGCGCCCCAAGCCTACGCCTCTGGAGCAACACGTCCACAACAACTTCGGGAGCCCTGACCGATAAACCTCACGTAAACTTTCTGCCTTATATAGGATGCAAAATATAGAATTGGTGAAACCAAAAACAGGAACGATACCTCATAGGTGAGCTATAAGGCCCTTCGATCGAACACAACCCTTGGAGTTGCCAACAAAAACGAGAAATCCGTGACAGAACCCCGCGAGCCTCCTCGTTTGAATCCTGCACTTTTGTTGATAACCTCACACTCGTCGGCCCAACACCGTAGAGAAACGAACCGAACATCCCCGACGTCCTGAGGCGTCTCTACTAAGCTTAGGGTTTGGGGTTTAGGGGTTTAGGTGTTCAGCTGTTGAGGCCTCACAAGCAAAAACCTGCAATCCCAAAAAACGAAAGACCTATTTGCCGACCCCCGAGAAAAGCTCCGATAGTCCGAGCTGATCAAGGGTCTCTACCTACACCATAAAAGCCTGAAAACCTCTATCACCAGACCAAATACTAATTACCATCACTATTCCTCAGGGTTCCTGATTAGACTTATAAACTACAAAGGAGCCCAAAACTCAAGACCCTATTGAAGAAACCATTACGCTCCCTACATTATAGAACCCTTCAAAGAACCCCGTTCTAGACTTCTAAGGCCCTTTTACGGAACTCTCCGTTCGAGCCCTGCAAAGAACCCTATTGAAGAACCCTTAAAAGGAACCCTATCCCCTGCATTATGGTAGCCCTTATGGAACCCTTTATAAAGGGGAACCCTTTAAACGAACCCTATTCAAACTGTTAAAGGACCTTCTACCCGAGGCTCCGGCTGAAGGCGATCCGACGGACCATTCGGTTGTCTGAGAAGTACGAGTACCTTTGGGGTTCAACTATGGATTCGTTCGTTCAGGGCATCTTTGGGATGGATCAACCCGGTTTTAGCTAAAGTGATGTTCCTTGCTTTCTTGGTGGGTTTGGCACCGGTTTTTTCGCTCTCAGGTTAAGTGTCAGGGTGCGGACTATTCGGACTTAGGGGTTTCAAGGTGATATCAAACCAGAAACCACCCAAGCCCCGTAGAATCATGCAGCACTCTGCAATTACAGAACCTCGTCTTAGAAGCTCGAGAAACCTTGGGCGTCCCAAGCCGTAAACCTCAAAACGCCCAAAACCCCATCGAATCCTGCAGCATGTTATAGAGCCACACTGTAGAATCCGTGTAGAATCCTTCTAGAAAACCAACGAACCCTTAGGACGCACTCTCATAAACTCCAAACCTAAACCCATAAATGGCTCAGCCCTCATCTTCATAACCCCCAAGTAACACCCTGACAGAAAGCCCTGCTGGCTTCGGCATCAGCCCTGGATTGGACAGGGCCCGAACAAACCCGAGAGCTCATACATTTATTGAGGGTTTAGGTTCTGGCATGCAAGCCTAAACCCTAAACCCTAAACCCTAAACCCTAAACCCTAAACCCTAAATCCCTAAACCCTAAACCCTAAACCCTAAACCCTAAACCCTAAACCCTAATCTCTGAACCCTAAGGACGCAAGCCCCGAAACGCTCGGATCAGGGGTTAGGGCGTGCTTAGAAGGTTTGGAACCAGCAGCTCGCACCTACTCTTTGAAATGCACCCGGATTTAGGTTCTCTACGTCAAGGAAGGGCCACCCTAAGCCTTAAACCCAACAAAAATCTCAAAGCCTAAACCTCAAGACCAGAAACACAAAATCCCAAACCCTAGATCCAAAGCCTGAAGGCTAAGCCCTGAACCTGAAGCCCTAAACTCCTAAACCTTATAGTAAACCCCCCAAAAAAAGCAAGATTAAGGACAATTAATTAGTGCTGGGATTCCTTATACATCTTAAGGATTGAGGCTATTGGGTTTCCAACTTTTGCCATACTCCCAAAGTCCTCAGACATTAACTCCAAGCGCAGAGCCCCGCGTCGTGCGCTGAGCTCCCCGCGCATCCGTAGGGGCTTCGGGGAGCCGTATGGACGGGTCGACGTCCAACTTGGCCATTGATTTTTTGGTTGCGGGATGTCCAACCCTAGACCCTAAGCGCTTTTGAGATTTAGTGGTTTGGGGGGTTGAGGTTAAGGAAAATTAGGGCGTTTAGGTTTCAGGGATTTGGGGGCTAAGGCAAAAAGGAATGCCGCCTTTTGGGGTATAAACAGGATCCTACTGCTGGGGATTCCATTAGAGGGTCACTTATTTCCAACTTGGAGATTCAGGAAATGGAATGTTCCTACTTGACGGCCCCCCGCCCCCCAAGCCTGCAAGTGCCCGATCCACCAGCTTTTGTATACCCCCCTAAAAGAACTTATGGCTCAAACACATTGACTTTTATTCTGTTTGTTGTTATCGGGTAATTAGGAAAGTTATTCTAACACAAAGACTATTAGTGTTATCAGTACGATTAGCATTATTAGTATTATTGTAGTATTTATAGCATTCGTATTTTTACTATTATCATCTTGTGCTATCATGCCTCTTGTTGCTCTTAAGGTTACAAGTAAAGGATGTTTGTTCTTCCTGTTCTTACTATTACAACTATGAGTGTTACTGCTAATGCTACTACAATTGTCGCATTGTGCTATACGCAGGTCCCCTAGAATCTAAACCAAGGATCTGTCTGATCAGCATCGTACTGTTTCAACTTTAGCAGGGAAACCGGAGATTCTCAATCAAATGCTTGCCTTAGATGCCATAGCTGTGCGGGATAGAGTAAAAGACAGGTAAAGCCTCCGGTTCACCTTGTCCTGAAGGGCGGCGTAAGGCTCGGGTCTCCGGGTCTGGGAACTTTGTGGGTTCTGAAGCAAGCGAAAGTAAGATGTGCTTCCCCATGCCTTCAGAATGCGCTTGTCATGATTGCTTCTGCCAGACTGGTCCGAATCCGCTCTCGAGAGCATGGACATGTGCATGTGCCATCACTTCGGACAGCGACCCCTCAAACGGTTCACGGCGGGCCAATGCCACGACAAACGTGTCAACAGCATCAGCCACTGTCTGGGTGGAGGCTTTTTTCGGCAACTCGTCTGCATACTTGATCCAGCGGTCGTGCAGGGATCATGAGCAATGCTTCATAGCTCGTGCCGCTGCCCTTGCTCTGGCTCGATCGTGCCCAACTTGGGTCCAATTCCTTACTGGCCAAGGGGTTTCCGTGCTTACACCCCTTGGCCTGGCGCACTTCCCGCCGATGCCCTGCCGCATCCCACCAATGGTACGATGAGGGGGTGCCGTAGAACATTCGCACGAAATGCTCGCAAACCTGTGTCCTTCCAGGGTGCGGCCTTCTTCCGACCATCCACGCATCGTCGGGGGCTTTCGGCACAACGATCCATCCGTGTGCTTGGAACATCGGTCCTGATCCTTAGCTTTCGTGGGCTTGGGGTTGAAGACTTAATTAGGGGTTTAGGTTTACGGCAGTTTAGCTTCGGGCGTAGCTAGAATAGTTTCGAGGCGTCAGCCCTGGATGCTCCAACCATGCAGCCACACAACCCCTGAACCTTTCAACTCCACTCCTCTCAACCTCTCTAAACCCTAAACTTCGCTCTCTCAGCCCCCAAAACAATCGAGTAGTCGTTCCCACCACTTCCTTCACCCCCCCCCCCCTCATGCTCCTAACACCAAGAACCAACTCAACCCCCAACAAAAAACAACTTTCTGGCCCCACCAGCCCCTTGTAAGACCCGGAGCAGTCCATGTGCTGAAGAGCCGACACTCGGTGTCCGTGAGAGGGAATTTGCGTAGTCGGCCTCAAATGGATTCCCGGTTTGGGTTTACTATCGGGGCCTTAATGAGCTTTGGGACAGGTTGTACAATTATTTAGGCTTCTATAGTAGAGTTCGGGTGGACGGGCATTCCGACCTGAACCCCTCAACCTTCCTGGAACCCCCAACTATGCTCGCTCTCTCCTACCCCAAGTGCCCACTATGGAGGACGATAAGGGCTGCATCAAGGCACCGCTTTTGCTGTCTTAAGCTTCTGGCACGTGACAAAAGCCCGGGTTGGGCGGGCAGTTCACCGACCAAGGCGGGTTAGTCATGAAGGGTTTAGGGCTTTTAAGGTTTACATCTAAGGCTTTAGGATCGATCCACGGTGTTGGGGTTTAGGCTTAACCGCGAATCTTGCCCTGAATCCTAAACCCTAAACCCGTAAGGCCCTAAACCCCCCACCTAAACCCCAACGAACCAGACGATAAGCCCTTGAGAAAGCCTCTATTCAGGCGAACTGGTTGAGAGGATACCCGCATCCGAAGCCCTTCGACGTACACGGTTCAAGGGGTTGGGTTTAGGGTTTAGGTTTAGGGTTTAGGGTTTAGGGTTTAGGGTTTAGGGGTTTAGGGGTTAGGGTTTAGGGTTTAGGGTTTAGGGTTTAGGGGGTTCGTTTAGGGTTCAGCCTCAGACGGGACATACAAAATATTCATTACAACAAAACACGCTGGCCTTTACACGAGCAAAATCTGAAAAAAAGGCTCCTAAGCAACACCAAGAACCCGCATATAAGCCTGACCCCCATTCCCATAGAACTATTTTATAGATCCCCTGAAGACCCCTTAAGGCCCTAAACATCCTAAACCCTAAACCCTTAAGCCCTAAACCCTTAACCCTAAACCCTGAACCCTAAACCCTAAACCCTTAAACCCTTAAGCCCTAAACCCAAAGCCTCTTCAAGATCGTGTGTTTGCACAAACGGTCGGATCGCCTGCTGTCGCCACCGCTCGATGACTTCGCTCGGAGGCCTCCCACGAAAGATTTCAGGTCTCGGAATTACAGAAGTTCCCAGAGACTCCAATACCCCTTAATTAAGGAATATACCTTAAATCTAATGAGGGATCCTACTATAATTTAAAGTATATTCCTTAATTAAGGGGTATTAGAATCTCTGGGTTTAGGGTTTAGGGTTCCTTTAAGGGCTTGGGGTTCCTTTGACGGTTGAGGGCTTAGGGCTCCTTTAAGGGTTTAGGGTTTAGGGTTCCATTACGGGTTTAGGGCTTAGAATTCCTCGCACGGTTTAGGCTTTAGGGTTTGAGGTTTACGGTTTAGGGCCGTTTAGGGATTGAAAGTTTAGGGCTGTAGGGCTTATAAGAGTGCTTGCGAGTTTCTGAAATCCACGTTCAGGTTTGAGCTTTGTATGTCCGCAGCACGTGAAGTCTCTGCGGCGGTATGGGAGCGATCACAATTCAAAGTGGCACCTTTCCAAAAGAAGGGCCCTTCAGGACTACCAATAAAATCCGTGCAAAACTCTAGAGAGGTCTTATCTTCCCCGTTCATGGGAATTTGGCAAAGCCCTAAACCCTAAACCCTAAACCGCTCAGGGTTGCGAGCATCTTGGGTTTCGAGCTTTTGGGCCCCCGGCGCAGATGCTTCTGATTTCTGATGGCGTTAGTTCTGTCGATCGCCAATATCATGCAGGGGCATCAGTAGTTAGAATAGGCTGTTGCAGGGTAGGGGTTTGAACAATTATAGTAGGTGTTTGAACTGTAGTACAGTGAAACAGGGATTATGAAAAGATGCGATGGCTAAGTATTCAGAGCTCCATTCTTTAGCTGCGGTGCCCTCAATCCCGAAGCCTCAGCCCCAAATAAAACCCGAAATCGTGATCTCCAGACCCCGGACTGAAAAATTTGAACCCTAAACCCCAAACCCTTAAGGGAACCCTGAACCCTAAACCCTGAAAAAAACCCTAAGCCCTCAAGCCTTGAAGGAACCCTAAACCCTAAAAACCCGAAACCCTAAACTCGAAACCCTATACCCTAAAAACTCCTAAATCCCTAAACCCTAGACTCGAAACCCTGAACCCCTAAAGAGCCTCTTCTGCACATTTCGCGACAGCGACAGCGTCTGGAGCTTCTTCTCGGGAGATGGCCTGGTGGGGGCCATAGTAGAGTGAAGAACCGACTTAGGACGTGGGGTGGCGGGTTTAGGGTTTAGGGTTCAGGGTTTAGCGCTTCATAGACGAGTGAAGAAAGGACCTAGGACTTGCCCTAAGGGTCCATGTGCCCAACACATATATACTTTGGCCCCAAATTCTTCACTAGGGATTACTTCAAGGCCATATGGTTGATGATATAAACCCTGCATTACCGATAATAAGGAATATACCATGATTCCCATAGTTTAGGGTCCGTCAGGCAATGCAGGATTTATATCATCTGCAGCAGTATATACTATTTGGGTACATGGACCCTTAGGACCTAACGTATAAGATCTAGGGTGGAGGCTTTGGGCTGTGCAAGGAGTTCGTTTCTTCGGAGCTAAGGGTGCGGACGATTGAAATTGGACTTTGGAAAGTTGGGAAGAAGAGTCCGTCTGTTTAAGTTGCATTACCTTCGTTTCGACTATACATACATGCATGCATACTTACATACTTACATGCATACATACGTACATACGTACATACGTACACACATACGGACGTACATGCATGCGTACATACATGCATATGTATACACCAACATACATAATACACATGCATATGCGTACGCATATGCATATACATATACATGATACATAAACCACAATACACAATACATCATACATAGACATGTACATAAACATGCACATGCACATGATACATATACAAATACATATACATAAACATAAGCATATACATACAAACACATACACACGTACATGCATGCATGCATACATATTATGACTTGCACACTTAGAGTCCTGACAAGTTTGCGGGTTTGGGTTTACAGTAGTTGATCAGGCCCGTGTAATGGTTGGCTTGTTTGAACGTCGTCTGCTCCTCAGCACTTCTAGATATGGTGCCATTTCCCTGAAGATTGTCCCCAAAGCAAGGAAACCAAACCAACAACCCTGAACCCAAGGAAATGCTGACGGCTGCGTCCATGAGAACCTGTCCAGTACCCACCTCTAAAATCCAGATCCTTACAACAGGGAGTTATACACTGCTTTCTTTGGGAGCCTTGTTGGGAGTTCCAAATTAGTTTAGAGAAGGGCAGGACCCCGAAAATCAAACTTCCGCCCCAGAACCCAATCGCCAGCATTGAAACCATATACAGCACAAAATCCGCATACAATTATACCCGAAAGCCCGGTATTCTTACCGCCCGCATATTCAGCTTAACAACACATCTGTCAGCCCAGTTAGGCACCGTACTGGCACCGGATAATATCCGGTTAAAAGGCAAATCTCGCCACCTTCTCTTCGTTGGATAGCTCCGGCAGCCCTTCAAGCAGTGAGGGGTTGGGCTTTGGGGTTGCAGGGCTGGGGAAGATGCTTTGGGTCAGGATTTAAGGCTCCTAGTAAAGGTTTTATTGTTTAGGGTTTAAGGTTTAAAGGCATGGGGCTTAGGGGCGTTGAATCCCGGCCCCGGCCCCATGAGTTAGGGGTTTAGAAGCTCATGATCATCTGGGAATTACTCGGAAGAGAAACGACCCATGTAGAGAGGATCCTTATTGCAAGGGTAATGCTAAGCCGAGTCTCGAACAAAAACCATCCCCACATTCCGAACCCAAACTCCAACTCCTAAAAATCTTTATCAGACACAACGAGATCAGTCAGAAAACCGCCTGACACGAGATATGGAACTCTATAAACTCCTGAGAAACCTCCTATCAGACCCTGTTAAACCCAAACAAGCTGAGCACGCTGCCGTCTTCAGCTCGCTGATGCCTCGCCCCATGGGCCTGGAGGGGTATGCTAGGGCTTTAAGTTCTTGGGGTGTTGGGGCTCAGGGCTGTTTATGTCGTGCTTTAGGGTTTTAGGGCCTGGAGGTGTGAGGGCTTTGAGGCTTACGCAGGCTTCGTTTAGTTAAATCACCCTAACTAAAGTCTAAAATGATACGTGGGCGTAGGTATCTGAGGGTGTGCAGGAGAATCGAGCCGGCACAACAACAGACTCTAGACTCTAGCATCTTTTGTCTTCCCAGTGCGATAGCTTCGGTGACTGGCACCCGGTCGCAAGGGGCCTTGGTCATTGGTGGGGCAAGACTTAGTCGGTCGGCCATGTCGTGCATACTGTAGGGACCTTATTAATGAGAATAGGGCTTTGGGGCACATTCTACTCTAATTAAAAGAAGGACCTCACAACATAGTATTGGTAATTATTAAGCCCCCAACATTAGATGTGTGTGCGTTTTTTTGTTGTTACCGTAGGGGATCAATCAGTCGTACCGTTCCGGATTCCGTATGATTGAGTTTTGGAGCTTTAGTACAGAAGCCAACCAAGCTGTAGTCGAATGATGTCGAATAATTCAGGCGTTTGTACTGGACCAATAACCAAAATCTTTGCAAGTAGACAGGACCGGCATCAGGAATGGTACTGTTTATTTTATTATTCCTGCAGTATCCAGAATAACGAATATGCCATAATTCCCATAGTTTAGGGTCCTTAAGGCAACGCAGGATTTATATCATCAACAGTATTGCTTATCATCGGGTATTTCGAAGCTCAAGGTTTTGGATCCGGAATGTTTGACATTGAACCTTCCGGCTTCCAGAGGCTTGCAACACTAGAAGTCCAGAGTTCTAAACCTGAAACCCAACTGTAACTCTCTTTACCTACAGCTTGGTAGCCATTACCCCTTAATCAATACGTAGAACCCATAAAGCTGTAGCTAACTAGAGCCCAGGAACACATGTGCTCAGCACGCAGCTGCAAACCCAAGAACTGCAGAACTCAGTTCCTCACTTCGTGGCTGGTGGCTCCCATCTGCCATTCTTCATCCGCGTATCCCCGAGGATGTACCTGCCGTGGCTCGGCCAAAGGCCAGGGGCTCTGCAGCAACAGGCAGGGAGTTTATTGAGGATGTAGTGGTTTGGGGTTTAGGGTTAGGGTTCAGGAGTTTATGTGAAAACATAACACATGGTTAAGATTTTGTAGATTTTCGATGTACAACTACACCAAACGGCCTTCAGCCACAAAGCAGAGTTTCGTACCCACGAGAGCTCACTAGCGAAACATGACATGCATGTTCATCACAACAAAGAGCATCGCAGCAGCAAGGCAGCAAGTTCTGTCCACATGTGTGTGTACACTGCTGACAATGGGTTTAGGGTTTAGGGTTTAGGGTTTATCCGCACTGGATAGGGTAGCGATTGCAAAAGACTTCTTCCCCCGGAGCCGTAATATCCTGAACTGACGACTTCTCCTTCAATGAACTACAAAAGTGTGAAGGACTGTAGCCCGCAACCCTGAAACCAAGAACTTCATTTCCGATGCGCGAAACCTGAAACCCAACACCTGAAACCTTAAATTCGAGAAGGCAAGACTGACGATGTTATTCCTCGTACGAGGCCCGAAATCATCAAACCACCGAAGATGTTCTCAGGGTAGGTGTAGCATATAGGGCTTCGGGTTGGTGAAAGATTGCAGTTTACGGTTTAGGGTTTAAGGTTCGCAAAAGCCAAAAGCTTGTACATTTAGAGCCTATAGCTTTCATTCAGCTTTCCCAAGGAAGCTCCGTAAAGATTTTGTAGGTGCCCACAAGGAACTCAGTGTACGCATCAGAGGCTTGGGCTCTCAATAGGCCTCAGGTAGTTTCGGGTTAGGGGCACAGGGTCTAGAGTCTATGAGTTTTAGGAGTAGGCGTCGGGCCTTCTGGGACGCGGTTAGGGCTATGGGTTTAGGGTTTAGGGTTCATGGATGTAGGGCTTAACTAGGGAGTTAAAGAGCCGTCCTCAAAACCCGATTGCCCCAAATAGCGAACCTTGTAAGATCCGTGTAGAACCCCTACTACAGCAAACGGTACCCTCCAAACCCAAAACCCTCAAACATAAACTTTAAACCCCTAAACCCTAAACCTTTAACCCTAAACACCAAAACCCTAAACCTTAAACCCTAAACCCCAAAACCCAAACTCCCAAACCCTGAACCTTAAACCCCAAAACCCACAAACCCAAAACCCCAAAACCCAAAACCCCACAACCCAAAACTCGAAACCCTAAACCCCCAACCCCCAAACCCAAAACCCCCAAACCCCAAACCCCCCCAGAACCCCAAACCCCCAGAACCCTAAACCCCACTCCCGCTGCGCAATTGGAGCCCTTCCGCATCTCAGGAGCTTGGAGACCGCTGCAGGCGAATCATATGGGTAGTTTTCTAAATTAGGGTCCCTTTTGGGGGTTCTTTTTTATAAGGGTGCCGTACTCTATTGGGGACCCAAAAAGGGACCCTAATTTAGAGAACTACCCATATAATGTAGGGGCCTTAACAAGTAGGATAGGGTGTAGGGTTTTGAGTTTTGAGTTATGGGTTTAGGGTTTTTGGGTTTTGCGGTTCAGTGTTTAGGGTAACGGTTTAGGCCTTAAGAATTAGAACAGGTTTTTTTTGGGGGGGCGGAGGGGGGTTCTATAAGGCATCTATAGTGGGGGCCTCAATAGTTAGAACAAGACCCCCCGAACCCTCCACCCCATGTCCATCCAAACCCCTCCGCCCCCTTAACCCTAAACCCTAAACCCTAAACCGCACGGCGCACCAGTCTCGGCCAGTGCCGTCAGAAAGATGCATCGGGGGCCGACCCCAGCCTCGTCTCCATCGCTTTAGGGTTTGGGGTTAGGGCTTTTGGGTGTGGTTATAGGGTTATAGGGTTCGTGGTTTGGGGTTTAGGGTTGTAGGGTTCGGGGTTTGGGGTTTAGGGTTATAGGGTTCGGGGTTTGGGGTTTGGGGTTTGGGGCTTAGGGTTTGGGGGTTAGGGTTTGGGGTTTTAGGGTTTGGGGTTTAGGGTTTGGGGTTCAGTGGTTCATGGTTTTAGGGATTACGGCTCACGGTTCAGAGGGGCAAAGGTTTAGATTTCATAGTTTCCGGTCTCGGGGAAGGTTGTAGCAGCGGTGCGCTCTATTGAGATAACCATTGTTATTGGTGATTCTTGCTATTGTGATTTTATCTTGTTGTGGTTAATGTTTATTATTAGCCTTGGTTGTATTTTGTCTATCTTCATTGAAAATAATAGTACTGCTTATTGTTATCAACATGATTACTATTGCTATACTTAGAACTGCTTTTGTATTATGAATTGTCAAGTTAGTAAGGTTGATATTACTAATACTACTTCAAAACTAGTATCCATTCTGACCATGATTCATATTATTTCCTTTATTGTAGGTCGGTGTGCCACCAGCAAGTCTTCCGCAGGTTCTAGCCCCAACCCCTTGAGCTTTCACGGCTCAGGTTTTCTGAGGCCAGCACTGCACTGAGATGTTGCCCGGACCGACATGGCCCCTCACGGAATTTCTCTGACTTGCTATCAGACAGACACTACCTAAACCCCATAAAGTAGGTGACATAGTTGCCCAGTACCTACTAAAGGCTGTTATTCTACATACTTTTGGAGTCCAGGTATCCAGGATTCGGGTAGGGGGCTTAGTGTAGGCGCCTTCCCATGCCATGACTGGGCTTGGGCTTCGGGGATACATGGTGCCACATTCCATATCACAGCCTGTGATTGAAGGAGTAGGCAAGCAGTGCTAGTGTTGAGGCTCCTATACTCATTGCGACTCGCCGGATCAGACTTTTGCTAGAAATCTTTGCAGGCAATATGCTCCTGACAGAATCTCTCACTGTAGCGAAAGTCGAAGCTGCAAGATATCATGCCTACACTGCTGTGACCTCGGTTGTCATGGAGGGGCGACAGCAAGGCACAACGCGTCCAACCGGCAAACGTGTGTGGCTTTTGCGTTCTAAGCCCTGTAGGCCTTGGGCCCTAACCCCAAAGCCAGAAGGTAGGGGCCTTATAATGATTAGAACGGGGTTTTGGGGCCCGTTATGCCATACTTATAATAAGCAACCCCCAAAAGAGTATAGGAACCTATTTGGCCCCTTTGTTAGTCCCCATAAGGTCAGGGCTATCCGACTATGACAACATGTTGCTTGCTGCTCAATGCCCGAGGTAAACCTTCGCGGCCGTGAATGGCTTTAGGGCTTAGGGATTTAGACCCCTGAACCCTTCGTCCCTGAGTATCTTTCATGAGACTTTCCCTACAGCCTCGACGCTGAACCAATAAGATCCCGCAGTTGCAGAGTGCAAGGCCTTAGGAAAGAACAAGCTGGGACTCTGAGTCGGATCAGCATGTCCCGGGTTGGGGTTTAGGGTTTAGGGCTTTTTTAGTTTAGGTTCAGGGTGTTTTTTAGTTTAGGGCTCAAGCTTTAGGGTTGTGCGGGTTTAGCCTAGGGGGTTTCGGGTTTGTAGGTGTGAGCTATGGAAGAATGGCTTCACGATGGTCCTGGAGGCCTAAGCCTTCAAAAGCTACACCCTGGACTTAAATAAACCTGAACTGTTATTAATAGGGTCTAGGGTTTAAGGTTTAGGGTTCCGGGTTAAGGGTTTAAACCCCACTGATGAACCTCTGAACCCTACACCCAAAATGCTACATCGCACCACCCTAGACCCTGCAGTAGACCCTAAACCGCAGCTCCTGACCAAAAGCCTGAACCGTGTACCCCTAAACCCCACACCCCAAACCCCACACTCCACCCTGATGAATCTCCCCCAGTCGGTGCCGGGTGAAGGGTTCAACTGGGGTTTAGGGTTTAGGTTACTACGGGGGCCTTAAACAACTAGAATAGAGTTTTGGGAGTAGATTATACTATGTTAGACTAAGGAACCCCCAACCAGAAGCAGTATTGGAAACTATTCCGGCCCCTAACGTATAATGCGAATCGGGGTTATGGTACTTGATATTCTACTTTTAACTAGGACTACTATTGCTAAGTATGTCCGGCTCCTCCATTATTATATGTAGGGTTTAGGGTGGGTGCATTTGCTTAAGATGCCATGGTTACCCATAGGCTCCATTGTATTTCCTCTTTGGGTCTACCTTATAGGATCTTACATTTAAGTCACAAATAGGAACTACAAGGGAGCCGGTGAGTAGACAATGCATGAGGGCTGAGGCTCGGGATATTGGGATGGGCTCCAGGTGTAGCGTAGTGAGACCAAGCTTTATGGCATGGGGTCAGTCAATTTCCGCCACCTCCTTTTGCTGAAGTCTTCTCCGATGGTACGCAGCTAAAGTGCTACGTGGCGGGAGAGTGCGTTAGCGCCTGTGCACCATATGTTCCAAGCTTCGGGGGGCGCTGCAAGGAGACAATTGTAGGCGGTTCAGGGTTTAGGGCTTAGGGTGTGAAGTTTAGATAAGGATGCAGGTCTTCTGGGGTCTAAGACGTTAACGTCTTAAGGGTCATAAAGGCTTAGAGATCTGTCAGTTCGCCACTAAATCGGGCAGGTTCTGGATTTGAACTTTGATAGGATGCTAGATATCCTCACTTTCAACCCGTAATACCACTGGACTACTTCTTGCTGAACCATTCCCCAAACACACCCACGGCAAGCTGACTCACATTTAGATGTGGCCGTAAATGCCCTACTTGGGCTTGCCCTGCTCATTTCATCGCCCTGCTGAAAATGACCTACCATCAGTACCGCAATCCTAAACCGCCCAAACCCATAAACCTTAAGAAGGGTTCGTACTTGTGAATTGATTGAGTCCCGTTCTGTCCTGCAGAAACGATAATTTTGGGAGTCTGAATTGATTAGCTTCCTGCAGAGACGCTTTCTGAAAACCATTACCATTAAAGGTATAGGTTCATCTGCCTGTTTGGCCCCTAAACCCTAAACC
>CAJNDV010033229.1:9907-27011 GCA_905221635.1 Symbiodinium sp. CCMP2456
AACGATTCCGAAACCCCGAGACTGAACCCTCAAACTGAACATGCTCATGGATCTCTCGGAACTGGAAGCTATAAGGGTTTAGGGTTTAGGGGTTTAGGGTTTAGGGTTTAGGGTTTAGGGTTTAGGTATAAACTCTATACCCCTACCCTAGGGCTCCAGCTAAACAATGGGTGACTGGGCTTCGTATTGTGTGGCTGGTAGCCTACTATGTAAATAACTGGAGCCTTCCGGGCTATTTAAACTCCAAGGCTTGCAACCCAAGCAACCCTAAACCCCAAAACCCTAAAGCCCAAAACCCTAAAACCCTAAAACCCTAAAGCCCAAATCCTAAACCCCAAACCCCAAAGCCCAAAACATCTCTCAACCGTCATCCGAACCCAAACCAACATTCCGATCCTCCTGATATAGGAGTTAGGATTAGAGGAGACCCTCTGGGCTATAGACCCTCTCAGTAAGCTCCCTTTCAAGAGATCCATAAGTAGGGTTAAGAAGGGTCGCCTTGAAGGCGTCTCCCTCATACCAATATAGGGGCCTTAATACTCAGAATAAGTTTTTTGGGAGGGTATATTGTACTTAAAGCTATAATGAGGAACCCCCAAACCCCTAAACCCAAAAAAACCCAAAATAGAAGGGTCCCCCTTTAAAAGGGGTTGCAGAAAAAAACTACCTTTGGATGATACCGACCAGGCCTCCGGGAAATAGAAATCCATCAGAACCAGCACCTCGCTTAGGGCTCTTAGGGCTCTTAGGGCTTTGGGGCTTGAGGATTTAGGGCTCTTAAGGCTTTAGGGCTTTAGGGCTCTTAGGGCTTTAGGGCTTTGGGGTTTAGGGATTTAGAATTTAGGGTTGAAAGCTTTCAGAGCTTTAGGGCTTAGGGCTTTTAGGGTTTAGTGTTGCAGGCTTTTGAGTTTAGAGCTTTAGGGTCGTAGGGTTTGGGGATTTAGGGTTTAGGATCCAACAGGATGCAATCAGGTCATCAAAGAGTTGATTGCTTGGTGCCTCAGCTATTGAAGTAGAACCCTAAACCCTAAACCCTAAACCCTCTATAAGCCCTAACCCATGGATTTGGGGAACAGGCCAGCTAGGAAGACCGCAGAAACATCCGCAGACAAAAAAGCTCCATTCTGTGGGTTTAGGGTTTAGGGTTCAGGGTTTAGGATTTAGGGTTTAGGAGTGAAAAGCCAAGAAATCCGAGGACCTGCCATCCGCAGCTCTGACGATCTGACCATCTCCCCAAAAACCTCTATGACTACGTACACCTAAAACCCCACAGAGCCCTGAAGCCCAACAATCCAAAGCCACATCTCGCGTGAGGCGTCCCATCTTAATTAGGGCTTCCTATGACAAGGATCCTGCCAAGAAGGGCACCTCTGAAAGGTCCTTGATCCGCTGGCACTTAGACCAATGGTTTGGGAAAGACAAACAGACAAATTAACCACCATCTCTTGTCAGCATTCGCTCTCCCATGCTAGAACACTTTGAGCACACTTCAGCTTGGGCCCGCGACTCCAGCATTGGCAGCCTCAGGTGCACCAAACCAAACATAGACTCCGGAGCTGCTTACTTACTTCCTCAATAAGCCAGGGAAATAAAAGGTTAAACTTTCAGATTACTACTAAGTTATGAGAACCCAAAAAGTTTAAAGGTTGGGTATTGGAGAACTAAGCTTATGATTATGATGCTGGGTGTTGGTGCGTTGCGTCTAGGCCCTAGGCCTCACGGCCTGGGGTTTACGGATCCCAAACCCTAAACCCTAAACCCTAAAACCCTAAAGCCCTAAACCCTAAACCCTAGACCCTAACCCTAAACCGTAACCCTAAAGATCGACTTCTTGAGGTTTCTTAGGTGTTCCCCAGGAAACCGCAGTTCGACTGCTGTTGCGAATTGAGACCCTAGGCTCCCAATGGTTCAGGGCCTTGAGAATTTAGGGTTAAAAAAGGGTTTGGGGCTGAGGGTTAAGGTACTATAGGGGCCCTAAGAGTTAGAATAAGGTTCTGGGGGCCATTATACTATACTTATAATAACGAACCCGAAAAATTAGTATCGGTAATTGTTTAAGCCCCTATAGTCTATATAGTATGAGGCTGGGAGTTGATGGCTTAGGGATCCGGATTCAGGGTACAAGGTTCAGAATTCAGGGTTTAGGGTTCAGGGTTTTAGGGTGTAGGGTTTTGGCGTTTAGGGTTTAGGGTTCAGGGTTTAGGGTGTAGGGTTTAGTGTTTAGGGCTCTAGGTTCAGGGTTTGTTGATACAAGGCTCATGGGGCAATCACTCGAGGAGGAAGGGCTTGATACCGACAGAACCAAAGCAGCAAACTCAAATCTAAAAGTTAGACCCAGCATCAGAATAGAAACGCACAGAGTGGATCCCGAAACCTTCAACTCTACAACCTAAGCTCAAAAATCCCTGGTATACTTACCATTTAAATTCTACGCCCTAAACTCAAAAGTCCCTGGTATACTTACCAATTAACCTCTATACCCTAAACTCTAGAATGCCTGCTACTTGCTGATTAATCCCGCTAGATTCGTAATGTAGAAGCCGAAATAATTGCCAACATTCTTCCGTAGGGTCCCCTATTTGCCAATATTCTTCCTTAGAGTTCCCTGTTGTACTTAAACTATTAAGCCCAAAACCCTATTCTAATTATTAATGCTCCTACATTGGGCCCCTGGCTGTGTCGCCCAAGCGGGAAAGCGGAGCCTGGATTATCGCCAGCTGCCTCAGAACTTCGAGCTCTTCACCGGACTCTTCACCGCAATTTCGGGATTTAGGGTCCTGGAGTTTAGGGTTTAGGGCTTTAGGAGTTTGGGGTCTAGGAGAAACTTAGGGTTTAGGGTGTTGGAGTGCAGGGCTTAGGAGCAATTTAGAGTTTGGAGTTGTGGAGTTGTGGAGTTTAGGGTTGAGAGGTTAATGTCAGGTGCCATTGAGGTTCAGAAACATGGAGCTCCTCATGCCAAGCTGCTTTTAAATGGCTTAGGGTTCAGGCTTTTCGCGGTTTTCTGGTTTCAGGTTTGAAGGGTTTAGGGCTTGGGGTTCGGATGTGTGTTGCGGATTGCCCTGTGGCGTGGGACTTACTGCGTATTGGCAACATCCAGGGCCATCCACCATACGGTCCATAAGGAATCTATAATGTGATTTCCACAGTTTAGGGTAAGGTAGTGCGGGATCAAGTAATGAATTGTTGCGGTCCCCTCTACTCTCGAGAACCTGCATTCCAAAATAGCAAGTGAACAAGTTCGACAGCGCAACAAGACAACAAACACACACACACACACGAGACTGACAAAAAAGATCAGTTGTCTGAACACAATGTATGTGTCCGTCAGGATCGTCATCATCACCGTCATCATCATCATCATCATCATCACCATCATCATCATCATCATCGTCGCCACCATAAGGAAACAGCAAGCAATGCGATCGCCGTTGTGTCCGCAACGGCTGCACTCGACACCCGGAGCCCTCATGTCTGACTGGGGCCCTAAACCCTAAACCCCTAAACCGCTAAGCCCTAAGCCGTCCCTGTCAGAAGCACTGGGGATCCGGGCACGCCCTGGTACAGCCGCCTAATTCCTCCCTCCTCCCACAGCGAGCCTCGGGAAGTCAAAAGATTGGGACTGAGGGAATCTTCTGACTTCTCTGCCCAGCACGCCAGGGTTTAGGCTTTCGGGTTTAGGGGTTCAGCCGTGGAAGTCGGGGCGGTACAGGACTCTGAAATGAGCGTTGGGCGAGAAGTGCTCGCGCCTGGCTTCAGGATTCCAGCGTCCACCTATGAAGGAACCCCTTTTCGGCCAAACTCGGAGATGGCGGCAACATGTTAAGTACGCCTGCACCCATTGTTACAGGTCTCTTACGAAGGTCATGGTGCTGGTGCGATTGGTCATGGTGCACGAACGGTCAACGGATTCTCCAGTTGCGGCCTTGTGTAGAAGGCAGTACCCTGCCCCCCGAAACCGGAAACCCGTCCCCCAAGTCCAAAACCAAAAACTCCAAACTCCAAAGCCCCAAAACCCTGGAGCCCTGTCTACTCGTCTTCTAGCCTCGGAAAGCCTGAATGGTTCAGGGTTTAGGGTTTAGGGTATCGGAGCTAACGTTCAGAAGCGAGGGCGCCTTCTTTTCGCAAGCATCACCACCCCGAGGCAGCGAGTCTTCAGGGCTTAACGGTTGGGGTGAGGGGGGGGCGGAGGCCCTGCCTGACAGGGTTTAGGGTGTAGGGTCTAGGATTCAGGATGAGGGTTTGAAAACTAATGTTAGGGACATGAAGAAAGCACACTTAGGATTAGCCACCCCGTAATCACATAGCCCCAAAACATGCCCAGACCTTCCGATATCCCGTAAGTTAAGGAACATACCTTCAATCCTTAAATCGTAACACGATCCCGAATATGATCTAAGGTATGTTCCTTGATTATAGAGGGTTTTTGGAAGATCTGGATGGAAGACGCACGTAGATTGCGCCGATGTCTTCCGTGCCGGGAAAGCTCCACTTTGGGAGCCGCTGGCCAAGCAGAGCTCTATGGGAAATGCCTAAAGGGCCTAAGTACCTATGTACCTACGATGAGTTCCTTCAAGGATTCCTTTAAGGGTTTAGGGGCTTAGGGACATCGGGGTTTAGGGTTTGGCGCTATCAACTTCGGGTTAAGGCTCTTGGGGAACGGAGCGCTCCCAAAGAGCTTACTGTAGGGGCTTTCACGATTAGGAAAGGGTTTTGGGCTCCTTCATAGAATAATGCTATTATGATAATCAAACCTAGGCAATTTGAGTACGGCTTTGGGCTCCTTTACGGTATAATGCTAATAAGGCAGCCTGAAGAATAACGTTGGTAATTCTTTACGCTTCTATTGTAGCACTGTAACAGGCGCTCTTGTCGAACACAACCCTGGGTCTCTGGATAGGGTTGAGGGTTTAGGGTTTAGGGTTTAGGGTTTAGGGTTTAGGGTTTAGGGTTTAGGGTTTAGGGTTGAGGGTTTAGGGTTTAGGGTTTACAGCTTAGGGTCTTAATCTTTGGGAAACCCTCATAATAGGACCCAAGTAGTGTGGGATCCTATCATAGAGCCTGCCTAAAGTATTCGTAAGCTTCTAAATAAGAACTGCAAAACCCTAAACCTTAAAACCGGAATGTAGGGGTTGCAATAACACCTCTGGTGGGGTTTGGGGTTTACCTTGTAGCAGCGTAGCATAATCAAACGGGAAATATATATGGATGCGCTGGAAATATTCCGACCCCTTTTTGTACAGCCATCTTAAAGCCTCCTGAAACCAGTAACCCTACTAAACCCATTAAACCCTAAACCGTAGTGAACCACAGACCCTAAACCCTAAACCCTAAACCCTAAACCCCTAAACCCTAAACCCTAAAAACCCTAAACCCTAAACCGTAGTGAACCACAGTCTACCCTGAACCCAAGAGAGTTCTGCTTGGCGCTTGCTCGGTCAACCCGCTGCATCCGGCGCGGGCTCCAGGCCGAAGATAGAGCCGGCCTCCAACAACGCGGAATCCGGGGACGAAGTGGGAGTTTTTGAAAATAAGGGGTACCTTATTTTGGGGTTCTTATTATAAGGATCCTACCATTTGGGGTACTATATTAGGGTCCCCTATTTTCGGAACTCCCCAAATGATATCTGGGCCTGACGATTATAGGGCTTCGGGGTATACTGTCCTGCTATACTTTAAGTATGCCTCCACAACAACTCGGAGACTTGACTAAACAGCATCAGGCTTAAGACTTTGACTATGGCCTTAGGGTTTGCTTCAGGGTTCTTTACGGGTGTCTGCTTTCCACAAGGGGCTCTCCGACTTGCAGCGTGGCTTATCGTGTTCAGAATTTTGTTGAATAGCCCTTCTAAGAGTGAGGGATCCTAGGCCCTGAACACTAAGCCCCCTTAACTTAACCCTAAACCCTAAGCCCCCTTAACCCTGAACCCTAAACTCCCTTCCTAAACCCCCCTAAACCTAAACCCTAAACCCTAAACCCCAACTTCCAGAATCTTGTAGGTTCCGGGCTTCACGGCTAAACCTGGCAGGAGGGTTCTTCAGGGTATCAGGGCTTCGAAGATTCATTGCTGCAGACACGTGCCGGCAAAACTCCAGATCAATTACTGCCTAACCCCCCCCAACAAAGAAAATGGGCGAAGTAATGGCCCAACACCTACAAAAGGCTATCATTCCATGTACTTTCAGGGTCCAGATATGACCGAGGCATGAAGTATGCTCCGCATGGGACAGCCCTTTCGGAAAACAACTTGAGTTAAAGGCCTTGTATATTAGCCAACTCCACGACACTGCTTAGCTCCGACGCAAGCAAGCAGTATGACAGCCGAGGCCCTAAACCCTAAACCCTAAACCCCTGAACCCTAAACCCTAAACCCCTAAAACCCTAAACTCTAAACCCCTAAACCCTGAACCCCAAACCCGAACCCCAGATCAGCCTCCATGATTGAGGTGCGCCTGTTCGGAAGACTCGGGCTCGGGAGATTTACGGTCTTTCGGTTTTAGGGCTTTAGGGTTTTAGGGTTTAGGGTTATGGGTTTAGGGTTTAGGGCTTACAAGGTTTAGGGTTTAGGGTGAGAGCTCTTAGAAGGTTTGAATTTTGAGGCCTGAGTCCCCAGAAGTCGTGATGGGGTCTCTAGCATAAACTCGCTGGCCTTTAGGCCGAAGACTTAAACTAAAGTACGTATTCCTACGAACCCTGGTAGCGTCGAGCCCAAAAGCCCAACAGACCAGGAAACAAACCCAAACCTTCAGCCCTGCACCCTACACTCTAAATCCTCAACCTTAAACCGTACCTTCAAGGGCCCTAGACCCGAAACCCTTAAACCCTGAACCCTAAACCCCTAAACCCTGAACCCTAAACCATAAACCGTACCTTCAAGGGCCCTAGACCGGGGTTCTGGCAGGGAACTGAAGAAGAAGCAGCTGGCTTCAGATTACAACAGCTAAATGAACATGATCACGGTTTAGGAATTATAGGGTTTAGGAATTATAGGGTTTAGGAATTATAGGGTTTAGGGATTATAGGGTTTAGGAATTATAGGGTTTAGGAATTATAGGGTTTAGGGATTATAGGGTTTAGTAATTATAGGGTTTAGGGATTATAGGGTTTAGGAATTATAGGGTGTAGGGAACAGCTCTGAACTTCTGGGCCTGGGGTTTGGGCTTTAGGGCTTGGGGTTTAGGGTTTAGGGTTTAGGGTTTAGGGTTTAGGGTTTAGGGTTTAGGGTTTAGGGTTTAGGGTTTAGGGTTTAGGGGTGTAGGGCTGTAGGCTCGCTTAGGGTTCAGACTTTGCTGCGAGGGTGCGGATACCTTCTACCATCAAGTTAAATCACTGTCGCTTCCCACCAGGATCTCCATCAAAACACCAGAACCCTGAAACCAAGCCGCGGCCACAACATGAGGACTTTGTTGCTGCTGCAAGAGTCAGGATGTATAGGCTCCAGGAATATCGTGTCTGAGGGTTTGGGAATGAGAGAGCATGGTCTTGAGACTATGGTTTGAGTTTTTAGATGTCCGAAGATAGCATGAAAGTCTGAATTTTCAGGCCCTCCAGAAGAACCTCTCAAGGTGGGGTGGCGATCGCTAGGAATATGGATCCCTGATAGAAGGACTGGTATTTAGTAGATCAGAATACCCCCCTTACCTCTACCCCACCCCTTGCGACCTCTGGGGACCTGATCTTTGAGGGCACAGTTGTAAACCAAAGCAAAAGCTCCTCTCATGGTTTAGGGTTTAGGGTTTAGGGTTTAGGGTTTAGGGTTTAGGGTTTAGGGTTTAGGGTTTACGGTTTAGGGCTTAGGATTTAGGGCTTTATTTAGGGTTGAGGGTCTCCAAAATCCCATGGAAGCCAATGAGAGCCCTCAACCAAGCCCCTTGACGAGTCCATGGTAGGAACCCCTACGGAACCTTGCAAAGGAAGCCTTAAAGGAACAGCCTAAAAAACAACCCTCAGAGGAACCCCTCGAAGAATGCGGCACATGCAAACTATCATACAAGAGCAACTGCGGCTGATGATATAAGTCCTGCATTACCTTTGATAAGGAAGGAATATACCATAATTCCCATAGCTTAGGGTCCTTATAAGGCAATGCAGGATTTATATCATCAACAGTGTCACCGGATAACACCGATAACAATGAAACCTGCGTTTTCACAAGCACAGGCCTCAGGAACACCCTTTCTGAAAAAAAGAGCCCTTCACTATACTGAACTTGGAGCCCTTGCAACAGCGATAAGTGCATTACGAATTTCTTCTAGGAAGCCCTAATAAGAATCTGGGTTTGGGGGTATCTGATACTAGGACCCCCCGCCAAAATAGTAGAGGTAATTATTAAGGCCATACTACTTCTAGGACAATCTAAGTTCACGGGAAGCCTAGAGAGGTCCCAGCCTAAAAAGCCGGCCGTCGAAAGCTTCGTCTTGGATCTCCTCCAAGATAAAGTTCAGGGTTTAGAGTTTAGGAGTTGGGATTTAGGGTTTGGGCAGTTTCAGGGGTTTAGGGTTTCGGATTTTTTGGAAAGCTCGGGTTTAGGGCTTGGGAGGCTTCAGAAGGGCATCAGGGTTTAGGGTTGAGGCTTTAGGATTTCAGAGTCTAGGGTTTAGGGTTTAGGGTTTAGGGTTCAGGGTTTAGGGTTTAGGCTTCGCTTCTGGCTTCTAGGGCTTGGGGCATCTATGGTTGTGGGTATAGGGTTTCTGGACCGCACAGAACCTACCCTTTTGGGGCCTCTTATTATGATTTCCTTAGATGAATCCAAGTTATTCAGGGTCCGTGTAGGGTTTAAGGCTTCTGGGTTCTGGGGTTTAGGGCTTAGAAGGTAGTTTGGGAGTTCAGCTCTGGTATTGCGCACTGGTGCATTTCTGCGCACATGGAAGATCCGCATAAAAACAGTGCATGGCAGCCTCGTGTTGTTTGTTCATAGACCATGCCAAACCCTCTGATCCAACCCGGGACTCGCAACTCAGGGTAGTGGAAAAAGACAGACTCTTCATAGGTGTCTGCAATGCACCGCTACGCATGCAGACTCTGCCGAAATGGAGCCTATTCGGAAGCACGCATGCGCACACATCGCTGAATGGAATTGAGTTCCACGCGATCGTCCACCTTCAAATCTTCTGGAGGTCGCTCCGAACTACACTCCCCGTGATTATGACTTCCTCTGCCAAGGAGTCGGGTGAACCCTAAACCCTAAACCCTAAACCCTAAACCCTAAACCCTAAACCCTAAACCCCTAAACCCCTAAACCCTAAACCCTCGGCATATTTCCTTTCCCCGGATGCTGAGTGTCGCTCGGAGCTGGGGCCTCCAGTTGAAACAGGAGGCATTGGGCCTAGGTGCAGTTTATCAGACGCTTATCTCCACATCTGGGGCATAAACATAATTACAGGCCCTCGGATTTTCAAGATCTGGGGTTCAAGGTTTAAGAGCCGTGAGTGTAGTGAGGGTGTAGCGTTGAGGGTTACGTGAATCACACATGCGGAGCTTAAGAAAGGGCTGAATACCTAGAAACCGAAGCTTGGGCAAGGGCTACGGGTGAATTGGGGCTTAGTAAATTCAAGTTTGCAAGCAACCTTTAATCCCCCAAAATCCTAAACCCTAAGACCTTCCCCGTAAAATCCTAAACCCTAAGATCCTGAACCTAAACCCTAATAAGATCCTATAAACACTGTCACAAAATCCCCCAGCTCCTCCAAGGTGCGGCCCTTCGTCTCTGGAACCGTCACGCGCGTGAGCAGCCAGGCGGCCTCCAGGCGACTTTGGACGCGGGGCTGCCGCCGCCGTTGTTTAGGGTTTAGGGCTTATAGGGCTTATAGGGTTTGGGGCTTAGGGTTTAGGGTTTCGGGTTTATGGGGTTCAGGGTCCAGGGTTTAGGGTTTAGGTTTAGGGTTTAGGGTGCAGGGTAGGGCTTAAAGGGCTTCTAGGGATTAGGGCTTATAGGGTTTAGGGTTTAGGTTTTAGGGATTATAGGGTTCAGGGTTCAGGGTTCAGGGTTTAGGGTTTAGGTTTTAGGGTTCAGGGTTCAGGGTTTAGGGTCGTGTACAGGATTGCTATATGGGGGTTTCCGAAAATCATGGGTGCTTTATTTTGGGGTCCTTATAATATGGATCCTAGTATCTAGGGGAACCCTTAAAGAATCTCTTACAAGGCCCTGAAGTTCCCAAATTAGTAAAGGCAGGGCCTGATCAAGGCCCCAAAAACTGAAACCAAAGCCGTCCTTAAGCAGTTTAGGCTTCAGTCTGAAGACACCCACCCCAAACACTAAACCCTAACCTCCCAACCCTACCTCAAAACCCCCAAGCCCTAACCCCAAACCCTGAATCCTAAACCCTCTCTCCTAATCCCCGAATTCCTAATCCCCTAAGTCCGAACCCCCTCCAATTCCTAAGCCCAGGGCCCAAAACCTTCGGATCGGTGGCCTGCGCACTCAAGGCGTACATCGCCAAGACGGTGAAGTGACCCCTGGCGGGAAGCTGGCGGGCTGCTTCAGGTTCCCAATGGGTTCTCACTAAGCGGTTTAGGGTTTAGGGTTTTGTGTCACTAAGGAGTTGCAAGAGTTTAGACCGAAGTTACCATAAGAGGGCTATGTGGCAGAAGAAGGTTCTCTCTCCCTTTTAGCAACTGTAAGTTAGCCCTTATTTCCTTAAACCCTGAAAACTACAATAAATACGAGGCCCCAGATTTCAAACAGCTTCCCAACGATTCCGGGGCTCGAAGGCTACATCAGACCTGTGAAAAGGTTCAGGGGCCCAGGGCTCTGACACTTCACTTTACACCATATTACATCAGACTGTATCATATTACATTAGTTTACAGTATATTACATTCTATTACATCATATTACATGATGTTACAGTATTGTATTTAATATATTATAGTTCTCAAAATTAGGGTCCGTTTTGGAGTCCTTTTTATAAGGGTGCCGTACTATATTGGGGACCCAGAAAGGGACCCTAATTTTCAGAACTACCCACATAGAACCAAACCAACATAGTACCCTTGTAGAAACCCTTATAGATCCCGTTAAGGAACCCTAAAAGGGGACCCTAAGTTAGAGAACTACCCATGTCCTGGACCCTAAACCCTAAACCCTAAACCCTAGACCCTAATTTAGAGAACTACCCATGCGATGGGGGGTCATGGCGTATGGCGGTCATTTCCCCAGGCACCTCGAGATGAGAAGCGGATGAAACCTGGGTGGGAGTCGGATCTGCTTTTTCTGCTATAAACAATAAAAATACTAAGTTCATTAATAATCTCTAACACAATAATAATACTAAGTTTATGGATAATCTCTAACACAATAATAATACTAAGTTTATTAGTAATCTTTAACACAATAATAATACTAAGTTCATTAATAGTTTCTAACACAATAATGATACCTAAGTTTATTAACAATATCTATTAATAACAGCATTACTCATATTATGATTAATGGCATTATTATCAACAATATTAACGCTAATATGTTTGAGCTTTGCGCTAAAGGGTTTAGGATTTCGACTCTCTACTTATGAGGTTATTCAAGTTTCGCGAACTGGGGCTTGGCCCTTTGGCTGCAGGGACTGAACTTACCCAGAACGGGGGGTTTCCTCGAGCTCATCAATTGCCCGCAGCATTCCGAGTGCATCTTGCAGGAAAGTTTACATGCCTGCGGGCGCCAGATGAAACTCCAAAGCCTTATATAACAGCTAGGGTTTGGGGGTACAGCCTACTCGAGTCGTGAGGAAATAGTAGCGCAAGTCTTCCGACCCTTACATCACCCGCGCACACGTTATAGCGACCCACATCGCACATGCAGACCCGTGCTGCCCTACTCGTGGAAACGACGGACCCCAACATGGACGGACCCGCTTCAAATAGTGGGTTCCTCATAACCACAAGCATGGCTTAGGTGGAGGTTCACGGTTCCGGGCGTAGGATTTGTAGGGTTCAAACTTACTTGCCCAGTATCCCGGCCGAACTACAGGTTCACCTTTGAGGATATATAGAGGCTATAGCAGCCCGGAAGGTTAAAGGTCACCTACTCTACTACTGACTAGACTTTCTTCATGCTGCCTAGCAGCTGCACCGACAGCAACGTGAAGGTGGAAAACGTGGCTGCGGCAATGGCGCAGCCGCGTGCTCGCATGTCAGACCTCACGGGGCTAAGCCATGATACAAGGAAAATACTAGGCTTTGAGACAACCAAGAAGATAGAAGGAAGCATAAACTTGTATTTCGTCATGGTACCGCCCTCGCAACGAAAAGCATTACAGTACGGTACTCCAGAATCCAGTATAGGGTTGGGGCGGTTAGGGCTTGGGGGGGCCTGATGAGTTTAGCTAAGCCATCTTGCAAGGAACATTCTGGGTTCTTACGAGGAAATCGTAGGGTGCTGCACGGGCGTCAAGGGTTTTCTTGTAGGCTGAGTTTGAGGCAGTCGGGTTGCGTTCGGTGTTGGAGGCTTTCGAAAACGAGTGGGGCTTGTTTGTGTTACAGCCAGGATCCTGCTATCTCGGGCATATCTCAGCCGAAAGCCCTAAGCAGCAAACCGCATAGAGGGCTCAGGAGTAAAGCCATGAAAGTTGCAGTGGCAGTAGCTGAGCGAGCGAAAGACTCACACACACACACACACTCTCTCTCTCACTCTCTCTCTCTCTCTCTATCTATCTATCTATCTATCTATCTATCTATCTATCTATCTATCTCTCTCTTTCTCTCTCTCTCTCTCTCTCTCTTTACATATATATATATATATATAGATGCCCATATACATAGATAGATAGATAGATAGATAGATAGGTAGATAGAAAGCTAGATAGGTAGATAGATAGACAGATTAGATAGATTCGATAGATGGATAGATAGACCGACAGACAAATAGATGGATGGTGCTAGATAGATGAAGATAGACTCTGTGCGCCGCACACTCAACAAAAGCCACCCGAGCTTTATCAGGACCCCTTTCGAAGAGCAGAAACCGAAACCCTTTGTACAGCCCCTTCTCCACCAAACCAACACACACGCTTCAGGCAACAAACCTGTCCGTTGTTAGACTTTCCGATTTCCTAGAACCAATACAGAATCCTCTATCGCACGAGCCTCGGTAATCAGAATAGGGCAATATTAAGAGCCCTACGAACTAGTATGACTCTCTGTATTCAATACGTCCTCAGACACCCGAACGTATATCCCTCAATCCCCAACCATGTACGTTCTGACTACAACCCAGCGTTCCGACCAAAACCCTAATCTCTGATACAGATGGGGTGCATAGGAATCAAATGGAACTAGTACAATGATGCTGGAAACGATTGTTGACTGTTCAGACCTCTATAGCACACCCTACAGACCCAAACCCCTTCTCAGCGTTGCGCGGGTACATCTCAGAGGAGACGATCCACGTGACAGGCCCAACAGCCCCTTGGTAGATGGCCTGACATCAAGCATTTGGGTTTAAGAAGTTCGGCTGCAGATGTGTGGCTTTTGATTGAAAGCTTTTCAGTCCTTTCCGTCAACGATGATGGCTCGTTTACTGCTTAGCTCAACTCCCTACTCCACATCAGAGCCTCCACAGGAACTTAGCAAGAACTCAGGCGAACATGCGAACGACAAATGCCATGACAGTCAAAGTACCATGAGCAACTCCCAAGCTCTACCAAAGAATGCTGACGTACAAAAGTTTCCAAAGCAGCTGGTAAAAAAAAAACACTAAAGCAGTGCGTACTACACTGCTCAATGTCAATGTCATCAACCAGAACGAAATTCATCATGCTAGACACTTAGAGCCATCTAACGGAGCCCTCCAAGGAACCGTCATTCTTAGAACTCGTATAGAAGCCTTAAAGAACCCTGAACCCTAAACCCCTCTAGAAACCCCTACCTGGGCCCTTCAAGGAACCCTCATGATTACACCTTTTATCGAAACCTTACATATCCGTCTAGGGCTGCGCGGCCTGCGAAGCCATGAGGCCGATGCCAGCAAGAGTCGGGCCTTGGAATTCGGCTTGGGCTTTAGGATGTAGGGCTTTGGAGGGTTTAGGGCTTCAGGGATTTTAGGGTTTTAGGGCTTTAGGGCTTTGGAGGGTGTCGGGCTGTAGGGCTGGGGAGGTTTTAATTCTTTAGGGATTTAAAGGGCTTAGGGCTTCAGGGCTTTGGAGGGTTTGGGGCTTCAAGGATTTAAGGGGCTTTCGCGCTTTGAGGGTTTAAACGGTTTAGGGCTTTAGGGGTTTCGCTAAGTTGCGACAGTGGCTTTGGTTGAGGATCGGGACTTATAAGTACTCTACTTGGGGTTAGCAGCGATTATGTCTACATAGCTATGGCATTCATAACCCTTGCTACGTAGTCCCATGATCCTCCAAGCAGGAAATTACGGTTTGGAGTCTAGGATAAGAAGGTCGACTAGGGCAGGCTAAAGGCTCCTTGAAGAGTCTTCGGGCTTTGTCGTTTAGGGTTTAGGGTTTAGGGTTTAGGGTTTAGGGTTTAGGGTTTAGGCAGGGTAACTTGTACGTCATAGCATTTGCCAATTATTGGTCTCGAGCTTCTTTCAAGGCCCTTATTTCTCGTGAGCAAGAGTCTCAGCGCATAATGTAGGAGCCTCAATAATTAAAATAGGGTTTTGGAGTCTATTGTACTATAAGTATAATAGGGAGCCCCCCAAAATAGTACAGGTACTTATTAAGGCCCCTACATTATTGAAACCCTCGCCCTGAAATCCAAACCATGCAAGACGGAAGCCTCCCCTCTCCGCATTAGACTCTACAGCCCTAAATCCATCTGGGAGTTTCCGAAAATTAGGGTACCTTATTTCGGGGGCCTTATAATAAGGATGTCACTATTTAGGGTACTATATCAGGTTCCCCTATGTTTGGAAACCCCCATCTGCAGTTTCGGGTAACGCACCCCACCCTAAGAACTACCTTTCCAAGCTGGGGACAGTACTGATTAAGGTTTTCATGAGTGATGGTATGGTCAGCCAAAGACTGTTTGGGGCCCTGAACTCAGTAGACCCTCCCCAAACCCCAAAACTCTATGTAAACCTCAAACCCCAAACCCTAAACCCAAAACCCTAAGGCCCTAAGCCTTAAACCCTAAACTCTGGGCCCCAAAGCCCAGAACTCAAGAAACCCTCCCCAAACCCCAAAACCCTAAACCCAAAACCCTAAGCCTTAAACCCTAAACTCTGAGCCCCAAGCCATCCGGCCAGGTCATCGCGCCCTTCCCGCACATGTGGCCCTTCTGCCAGGCCCCGACGTAGACACGCCTCGAGCGATCTCGGGTTTAATGGTTTAGGGTTTAGGGGTTTAAGGGTTTAGGGTTTTTTAGGGTTTAGGGTTTAGGGTTTAGGGTTTAGGGGGTTAGACTGTAGGACTAATTAAAATGTCCAGTACGGCTACATAAAGCTAGGGCTTCAGTTACCCTAATAGTAGGTGACTGACCATATGCTATGTAACCCAGTAACCTACTTTCTAGGTGATTGGAGCCCTACCCTAAACCCTAAACCCTAAACCCTAAACCCTAAGGGCAAGGCATTCGGACGTCTAGTCGTAGGCCTTGGGTTTGCTAAGGGGGCATTTAGGGGTTTAAGGTTTAGGGTTTGGGGGTTTAGGGGTTTAGGGTTTAGGGGTTTAGGGTTTAGGGTGCAGCATGCGCTGCAACACGTTGAGTGGGGTATCATGCACCAGCAAGACTTGCCGAGAGTTGGCGATCCCCCCATGCATGGTTTCAATGATCGCTAATTTTGCTTGGACTTGTCGAATCTTGCGAAGTACAGGCAACTTGTAGTAGGCCGAGCACTTTGCAACATGGCTCCTGGATTTCGAAGCGGGACTTGTTGTCCGAGAAGACGAGGGCTTCCAGCTGTTGGACGGTGATGGAACAGAAGTCGGCCACGTCTTCATTCAACATCCAACCTTCGGGATCTGGACGAGAGGAGTGCCGCAATAGCCAGGATAGGCTGGAACCACAGGCTCGGCGCTTCTTCGCCGCGGGCCCGGCCACAGTCTCCGAGCGTCCTCGGGTAAATCGAAAGTCCAAGCACACAAACCCTGCACGGTCCTGTTGAAAGCTTGTGTCAAGACGCTTTTGCCGGATGAAGGCTCGCGGGAACCTAAGTTCGAGGATGCGTGAAAATCCGTTGGTTCTCTGAGCTCACGCAAAGAGAATCAGAAAAGCCTGAGCTTTGCTGCCGCTGAAGACGCTGACGCTAAACTTGTGGTTCGTTTGCCATGCGACTGCATGCGGGGTGCAGAAATCAGGAGTGCTTTTCTAACGGGCTGGAAAATGAATAATATAGGGGCCTTAATAATTAGAACAGGGTTTGGGGGGTTCCTTACTTATAATTATAGTATACTATACCGCAAACCCTATTCTACAATTATTCCGGCCCCTATATTAATCATACAAAGATTTCTCAAAGTCTACATTGAATCATCGGGGTGCCTTGTTTACTGAACCTCCCAAATGGAAAACTTATGGTTGGTTTAGGGTTTAGGGACTAGGGATCCTTGGTTTCACAATTCTCCTGTTACCCCTCGCCCGGGGTGGCTTCTAAAGCCCAGAAACCCTCAGTGCTCCTATGGTATAATATACCCCCCCCAAACCCTATTCTGATAATTAAGGTCCCTATATTACCATATACCCCCCCCCCAAACCCTATTCTGATAATTAAGGTCCCTATATTACCCTGGGCCCAAGTTGGCTTCTACATAAAACCCAAAACTCCTCAGTGCTGCACCCTTTCACGCGAAATCTCAGACCCAGCAGAACCTGGAAATCCCCGAGGCTCTACGAACTAAACCAACCACTACAGTTTAGGGTTCAGGCTTAGGGTTTAGGGTTTAGGGTTTAGGGTTTAGGTTTTAGGGTTTAGGGTTTAGGGTTTAGGTTTTGATTTTGGGGGTTCAGGGCCATTCCAACCTGAAAGCATGAAGACATGAATGAGATGCAGTCAGCTACTGAGGTATCCCGGAACTTGGGAACCAAATTGGGCACACAAAGGAATTTCCACATAAAGATCTCACGGACGAGGAGGGACCTGGTTCTCCGGTCCAGTTTTCGCATGACGAAAAATTAATGAGATCCTTATGTGGCCTACAAAAAGGAGCAACGACAAATTTTGTGAGATCT
>CAJNDV010033230.1:0-11737 GCA_905221635.1 Symbiodinium sp. CCMP2456
CATCACCATTACTTGGTGTTCTTCTGGTTGGCTCTTAGGACTTTAACTTTTTGGGTTTCTATATAACTATAATAAGGAGACTAAAAGTTTAACTTTTTGGAGGGGTTCAGAAGTCAGCCAAGCTTAAGATAGCGACTTCTTTGTCTTCTTCTTCAGCACCTCCTCCTTCATCACTATCACCATCACCATTACTTGGTGTTCTTCTGGTTGGCTCTTAGGACTTTAACTTTTTGGGTTTCTATATAACTATAATAAGGAGACTAAAAGTTTAACTTTTTGGAGGGGTTCAGAAGTCAGCCAAGAAAACCTGAACCCTAAACCCTGAACCCTAAACCCTAAACCCTAAACCCTGAACCCTGAACAAGGGTACAGTTTTCTGTACAGGGTTGCTTGCTTAAGATAACGACAAAACCGCACAAGGCACTCATGGCCTACCTGCAGCAGCGGGGAGTTTACTGCTCCGCCACGAGCCGCGGCGGCAAGTTGCGAGGTTGGCTTCGGGATCCGGGTTCATATAGGGGGTTCCTTTAAAGGGATCCTCAAAGGGTTCTATAAGGGATCTACAATAGGGCTCTATATCAGGGGCCTTAATGATTCGGGTTCGTCTAATAATGTAGGGGCCTTAGTAATTAGACTAGGGCACCTTCAAAGGGGTTCCTATATGTAAGGGTTACTATAACGGATCCTTTGAGAGTGATACATTGTACTATAGTTATAATTAGGAACCTCGCAAACCCTATTCTGAATATTGAGGCCCCTACATTAAGTGCTTAAATATCTACTCATATTATCCCTGAGGGTTCCGTATTAGAATTCTACTACAAAGGAAGCCAGAACCCGATTCTACTTTTTGATGCCCTTATGTACATTATCTGGAGCTCCGACGTCTGATCTTGGACTGGAGGTTCAGAGATTTTTGCCAAAGCTCGGGGTATCGCCTTGCTAGCACTACTACAGTGGCCTTAATGATTAGCTACACTATTTGGGAGGGGAGGTCCTTATTATAACTATGGCATAATGGGCCCCAAAACCCTATTCTAATTGTTAAGGCCCTTAAATTAATGTCCCCAACAGAGAGGCTCAAAAAGGCACCCGCAGATTCCTGTTGCGCCTTGTATATCTTGTATACTCCCTCTCAGACTTTCACCTACATTTTCCTTAGTTACCCAAAGGGTCCAAGTACTAGTATAGTATATACTTTTGGGGCCCAAATACCTACTAAGTACCTCTATAATGGTACTTGGACCGTTTGGGTTAGGCTTCAACACTTGGTTCTCATGTCTGAGAGTTTCCTCGTCGCAGCGCACGGGAAATCTGCAGGGCATGTACCCAGAGGGTCCATATATACTACCATTGTGGAATTAAGTCCACAAAGACCATTCATATTAGCTTCTTGGGGGCCTAATTCCATAATGATAGTATATATGGACCCTTAGGGGTAGACAACACGCACAATGGCCGCTAGCCTCCCTGAAGAGCCCACCTACTCTTCTCCCAGCTACCACGTTCTTCTCTGGGTTCGTCGGATTTGTAAAGTTTTCGTCGGATTTGTCAATGGGAGTTTCCGAAAATTAGGGTACCTTATTTTGGGGCCCTTATAATAGGGATCCTATTATTTAGGGTACTATATTAAGGTCCCCTATTTTCGGAAACCCCCAAATCTTGCCTGCCATGGATCGGAATCTACAGGCCGAAACACCGGACCGCCGACACTCCAGAACTACACATAGTACAGTTTATGACGCTGTTGTCTGGGTGTGTTTTTGAGGGGCTTCGATGTTTAGAGTTTGTTTTGTTTTGGGGGTAGTCCGTGTTGAAAATCACATGTTCGAGATGGTATTGCTACTTCTTCCGAGAGTCCATGGACGAATCCTAAGTTGTCACACCCGTAGGCCGGGCACAAAGACCCGGAACCCTACCTGGACCCTGAAGAACCTACCTTTTTAGGGCTCCTTACCAATTTTTCCTTATACAAGTCCTTAAAGAGGTAGGTTCTTTGGGGTGAAGGTAGATCCTACATCCTACATATAGTCTCCATTGTAGTTCCTTGTGTTGGTTAACCAAATGTATGTTATAGGATCCGGTTAACCAAAAAAAGGAACTACAATGGAGACTAAGGTAGGGCCTTAAAGCCTACGGTTTTAGGGCTTAGGGGGTTCGGAGTTTAGGGTTTAGGGTTCACGGGGTTTAGGTTTTACGGGGTTTCGGGTTTAGAAGCCCAAACCATGCAAACCCGTGGCCGGGGTGTGGGTGCAGGAACTTTATTGACTTTGCAACTCCAGGGGTCATGTTATCTCCACATTAAGCACCCTAAACCCTAAACCCTAAACCCTATAAACCCTAAACCCTAAACCCTATAAACCCTAAACCCTAAACCCTAAACTTCAACTCAGGTCCTCAGCAATCGAAGCCTTAGATCCCGAGCCCTATAAGCACTTAGTCTTTCTGGTTCCTTACTTTACGGCTTCTGTTTCTATTTCTGTATTTCTGAAAACAAACGGTAGGCTTCTATATTGGATGTATTTCTGGGAACAAAAGGTAGGTTTCTAGTTTTTTATATGTATTCCTGAGAGCAAAAGGTGGGTCTCTATGATACTTTGTAAATTATGTGTTTCTGAGAACAAAAGGTAGGTTTCTATATAAAATTTCTGTATTCTGACAACAAAAGGTAGTTTGCTATGTTGTATGTGTTTCTGAAAATTCTGGGCTGAGCCTGAAGACCCAGCCTACACCTGGCTGAGGACCGGTTGGCTCCGCTTCTTCTCGGAGATGGACCCCGCGTCTTCCTCTGTGGAGTCCCCCCGCTCTGAACCCCCGGAACGGTGACCTGAACCCTACGGTTTGGGGTTTGGGGTCTAGGGTCCAGGGTTTGGGGTTCAGGGTTTAGCGTTTAGGGTTTGCGGTTTAGGGTTTAGGGTTTAGGGTTCAGGGTTTTGGGTTTACCCTAAACCATAACCCCGAAGGATCAAAGGTTTCTTGAGGTTGGACTTTAAACCCCCCCAGAGTAGGCAACATATTGGCCCAGCACCTATAGAAGGCTATTTTTTCACATGTTTTGGGGGTCCAGGTAGTGTTTTTATTATAGGGACCTGCAGCAATTATCAGCCCTAGCATACGTGCAATATGATAGGCCAGCAAGCTGCAAATGCAGAATATCCGGGCCTTATATCATTACATATACTATTTCGTGTTTTTGGACGGTCCGTATTATAGTTACAATAGTTATAGTATATTATACCCCAAGAACCCTATTCTATAATCAGTCAGGCCCCAATACTACCAAGTCTAACCCAAGACCTTAGACCCTACATTTTGCCTTGTGAAGCCTCAACCCAGATCACTAAAAGCCTATAAACAACAGCCCCAAGTCTCAAAGCGCTGAAGCAACCCTAAACCCTAAGCCCTAAACCCTATTCAGCAGAGCCACGGTTCAGGGTTGAGGGTTTAGGGTTTAGGGTTTAGGGTTAATTTTGAACAAGTAAGTCTGACTCAAAGCTGCTATAAAAAAATCCACATGAGCACGCATGGTGGACCGAACACCGAATAAGACTTAACCCTGCACCTTAAACTCTAAACCCTAAACCCTGAACCCTGAGCCGTGAGCCCAACACCCTTTAACCTGTGATGTGATTTCAGAGAAGCTCGAATCTTCCGACGAATTTGCTTCTGTTTTGTGGCTTGGGGTCGTTTGTTGGGGTGTTAGGGTTTAGGGCTTCGGGTTTAGGGTATTTAGGGTTCGGCTTAGGGTGTAGGGTTCAGCAAGTTGGTTTAGGGGCTTTGGGGTTTAGGTGGTTAGGTTGGTGGTTAGGTTGTTAGGGTGTTGGGGGTTCTTAGTTTGCAAGTCTTCGCTGGCTCTGTCGCAGCCCTAATTAGGTCTTTATGGTTGGGGGTTTTGCGTTGAGGCTTCCTTTGAAGGGTTTGTTTAAGGGTAGTATCAAATTATCCTACAGTAGGGGTTTGCGGGCTTTGAGGGCTTTGAGGGTTTGATTCGGGCTTTCGGTTCTGTTGCTCTAATATAGGAGTCTTAACAATTGCCGGTAGTCAGGGCCGCTATCGCATGGGCCCACCTCGTCCGGCTCAGCTACGGCGCCTTCTCAATGCTATGCTGGCATCGCGGCCTGACGGAGATCTTGACGAGGGGGATGTCCTCCTGGTGCTCGACGGTGGAAAGGGAGGGGGGTAATGTCGCTTCCTGGGCGGAGCGATAAACCCTGCACGCCGAACATTGGGAATCAGATTCTGCTTGGAACACAAATGGCGATCCTCGAAAGCCTTCGAAACCGTAAGGGTGAGAAGAAGGAAGGGGAGTTCAAGCCTAAAGTGAAGGAAGCTGAAGCCATAACACTGCCGGAGTTCCCAAACCCAGAGACGTATAGGTCCTGGAAGACAGCGACGAGGGAAGCCGTAAGGGCAGCCTCAGATTCGCCCGATGAGGCGTTCGCGTGGGTGATGAAGGCCTACGAAAAAGAGGCTAGCCATGAGTCCTTGAGCGACCCCGGCAAATTCCTCACTTTAGACACCAAACTCTTAGCAGCTTTGACCAAGATCGCTAGGGCGGAACTGTCCCGAGAAGTCCTGATCTAAACCCTCAAACCCCTAAACCCTTAACCCCTGAACCCTTCAAGGCTAAACCCTAAGCCCTAAACCCTAAACCCTAAACCCTAACCCTGAACCCTAAACCCTCAAACCCCTAAACCCTAAACCGTGGAGATGCCAGCAGCTTCACCAGACCATTTTCTACACGCATGACTCCAGAACAGCGGATGGAGAGAGCGAGCAAGTGCCTGCTGCAGCTCACAGAGATGGCCTCTTTCATCACGCTGAGCCCAGAAACTCCAAACCCCTTAATCAAGGAATATACCTTAAGTCTTACTAGGGTTCCTACTATAACTTAAGGTATGTTCCTTAATTACATCACACCGAACCCCACACCCTAAACCCTAAACCCTAAACCCTAAACCCCTAGACCCCTAAACCCCTAAACCCCTAAACCCTAAGCCCCTAAACCACTGCCGTCAGCTTCAAGATTCAGAACCGCTTGCACTTCACGGGCGACACCCGCGGCTGGGCCCGTTGTGCAAAACCGGAATGGAGCGACAGCGCCAAAGTCTGGCAAGTCAAACCCTATTTTAATTATGAAGGTTTAGGGTTTAGGGATTTCGGGTTTTAGGGTTTTAGGGTTTAGGCCCTGCATTAGGTACGGCTTTCGGGCTTTAGGGCCTGGTTTGCTTTAAGCTGTAGGTGCTTCCGGCTCGAGGGTTTCTGGCTTAGCGGAAAACATGTCATTGCATGGTTCGAGACGGAGAGTGAACCCGACAACACACAATTGTGTACACATGCATATATATATATATAGATAGACACACACGAATAGCTTACATGTTATCGTACTTCTTTGAACATCTAGCCGTTTGCTTGGTGTGTGTATTCGTGCTTTGTTTCGGTCAAGCAGCGCCCGTCGTGAAGCCTTGGCTGCAGGATGCCGATGACAGTGGGAGAGCGACATTTGCTGAAATGGAGGCCCCTATAGGGGAGTTTCCGACAATTAGGGAACCTTATTTTGGGGTCCTCATAATAAGGGGCCTACTATTTAGGGTAGTACATTAGGGTACCCTATTTTCGGAAACCCCCATAGAGATTCGGACATGCAGGTGCCGAAGCTAAGCACGTTAAGCCCTCATGAGGGGCTTAAATAATTACCAATACTATTTTTGGGGTTCCTTAATGTCATCATAGCATAATGGGCCCCAGAACCCGATTCTAATTCTTAAGGCCCCTATATTTTACCTTAAAGGCGAACTCCTAAGCCGAACCCTACTCCCCATCACGCCCTTTAAATTTATATATATCACTAGCTTCGCTTCGTCGAGGACTAAGCCTAAACCCTAAACCACCAAACCCAAAGCACTAAACCCCTGCACCCCTAAATCCTAAACCCCTAAAACCCCTAAACCCTGAACCCTAAATCCCTTCCAAAACCCCTAAACCCCTAAACCCTTCAACCCCAAGTGGCCATGACCTTTGCAAGCCAAAGAAGATTTCATCCCAAAGCCCTAGAAGCGCATGGGGTTTGGAGTTCAGGGTTTGAGGGTTCAGGGTTTAGGGTTTTAGGGTTTAGGGTTTTAGGGTTTAGGGTTTTAGGGTCTAGGTTAGAGTTCAGGGTTTGATTAGGGTTTCCGGTCAAGCGTTCTTTTTCTCGGATGACTCTGGTAGCTGGTAGCTTATGGCTGGAGGTGGGCTCTGCCGAAGTCAATTCCCGTGACCTCGAGTTGTGATGGTCTGGTCCAGGAAGCACAGGGAGTCCACTGCAACATCCCTAAATCCTAAACTCCAAAATTCACTGTGGTTCCTGCATGCGCTCGGCATTCGCAGCAAAATCACCGTAGAGCAATCGAAGACCCAACGTCCGCCAAACCCTACAAGAGGGGTCTAAGGGTTCCTTCAAGGTTACTTGAACTTAGGAGCCCAATAGGTAAACTTTAATCTTTTTTTGGTATATCAAACCCCCTACTAAAAGAAAAGTTTAAACTTTTTTGGGCCAGGGTATTGGGCTTAAAGGTTACCTGAAGCTTTAAGGCTTCCGTTTGGCTTTAGAGTTTAGGACCGTTTAGGACTCTCAGCTTTCCGTTTAGGGTTTAGGGTTTAGGGTTTAGGGTTTAGGGTTTTAGGGTTTAGGGTTTAGGGTTTAGGGTTTTTAGGATGTTTTTGCTTGGCTTGGGGTCGTTTGCTATGTAGGTACTTACTATAGAAAGCCTTAGAAATGACCAATATTATTCCGTAGGCTCCTCATTATAAGTATAACTCCAAAGGAGCCCAAAGCCCGATTCTAATTATTAAGGCCCCTACATTGCTTAGGACCTTCTGGGTAGTTCTTCGGGCTTTGGGGCTCAGGGTGGAAGGTTAAGGGATCTACGATCTACGGTATGCAGAATTCGGCATGAAGGATTCAGAACCAGGGTTCAGGGTCGAGGGTTTAGGGCATAATTAGGGTTTAGGGTCCAGGGTTTTGGGCACCATTTTTGTTTAGGGTCTTGGCTTTATTGCATAGTTAGGCTACATAGGGCCTAGAGGGTTTAGGGTTCACGGGTTAGTTTTTGTCTAGCATCGGGAAAGAATCCCGAACGTGAATGGACCCTAACTTGCTCGAAGCGGTGTCCCAGGCAAAAGATAGTCCCAGAGCCCATAGAGATCTTGTATATATATATATATGTATATATGTATACACATACATACAGATACACATATTACGCACCATGTATAAGGAGCCATCAGGAATAGTATGACTCGATTACTATAGTTGTTACTAACGATTGCTAGTTGTTACTACTTATCACAGAGCGTCCATGTATACTACCATCATGGCTTTTGGTCCCAAAAGACCATCCTCATTATGGCTTTGGGGCCCTAATGCCACAGTAGCAGCGTGTATGCTATGGACCCTCTAGGGGTTCATCGAGATGTCAATCTTGCAACTGCTCCGCAGACTCAGCACGGGGCCCGAAGCACCTCGGCGGTCGCAGCAACATCCACGCGTTGGGTGCACCGTCCATAGTTACAGCCCATAAGAAACCTAAACCCTAAATCCTAAACCCTAAGCCCTGAACCCCCAAATCCTAAGCCCAGCTTCCATTATCCCTTAAGTCATCAGTAAAGAAGCTGCGAAATCTATCACATTCAGACCTCCTTAACGCCAGATAGAACCCTTCAAGGAACCCTTCCCTAAGGGCAATAATCAGGTACTTGGGTTCCGGATAGAAGGTATGTAGGTTAGTATCTGGGAGAGTATCTGATGATTAGATGGTTGGACCCAGAGGGCAACAAGGAATCCTACACCCAACCACCCCAGAGTCTCACTGCCTAACCGCTCAACCCAAGCCCCTACTCCTCAGAGTCCATGTGCCCAACTAGTATATACCTCAGCCTTGAAGTACCTTTTTGGGGTCTACCTGGAGGCCAATGTCTTCGGGACTACTTTAGGCCCAAAGTATGTATGTATATATATATATATATGTATATATATATATATATGTGTATCTACATTATATATATATATATAAATAAACAAATATGTATACAATTGCGGGCACATGGACCCTTAGCGTGAATTCTGAGAGGCGGCCTTCCAGAAGCATCTCCGTGGCGATCTCAGCAGAAGCAGCTTCCCAGAGAGCCCAATACCCCTTAAATAAGGAACAGACCTTAAATCCTAGTATTAAGGAAGAAGACCTTAGATTGTAGGGTTTTGGGTCTGGGGTTTAGGGTTTAGGGTTCAGTTTAGGGTTTAGGGTTTATCGGGAATAGACCGAAAATTGTAGGGGCCTTATTATTATGATTTGCGGTATATTCCTTAATTAAGGGGTATTGGGCTCTCTGGGTTGAGGTGTAATACAGGGGCCTCGACAGTTATCATCGGATTTCTTGACAGTTCTTGTCTGAACAATTACAAGCAAAGCCATTGGGTTTGAGGGTTGAGGGCTTAGGGTTTTGGGAAAGGGCTTGAGGAGAACTTCCGGCTGGAAACTGCGGACAACGGGAACAGCATGTTGCCCTAAAGCCGACCTGCTTAAGAGTTTAGGGTTTAGGGTTTAGGGTTTAGGGTTAGGGGTATGGGGTTTAGGGTTTAGAGTTCGGTTCTGTGAACCGTACGGCCGAGCAGTTTTGCTTAGGATTCCTGACGATAGTTTCCATAGACAGTTCCTTAATGAGGTCGGCCTTCTTGGTCTACAAGCAGAAGCACGGTTTAGGGTTTAGGGTTTAGGGTTTAGGGTTTAGGGTTTAGGGTTTAGGGTTTAGGGTTTAGGCCCTAAACCCTAAACCGTAAGCTTACTCAGCTGCAGGCAGAAGCTACGTTGGTAAAACTAGGTCTCAAAGCCCCAAGCTGCAACTGGGAACGTGTCAGGTCCCAACACCCAACGTAAAACAGGTCCCTGGCAACCCAGAGACTCCAAAACCCCTTAATTCAGGAATATACCTTAAATCTTATTAGGGTTCCTATTAGAATTTAAGGTATATTCCTTAATTAAGGGGTTTTGGATTTGGGGTTCGGGGACCCCAGCTGCCGCAAGAGCGGTCATGTAAAAAAAGCTTCGTTTCAGAAGTTGCAGCTGTCGATACCTAAACCCTTAACCCCAAACCCTAAGCCCTAAACCCCAAACCTTAAATCCGAAACCCTAACCCTAAACTTTTAAATCCAAACCCTAAACCTTAAAGCCACACTCCAAAATCCCAAAAACTCCGAAAGCCCCAACACCCCACCGCTAAGCCGCTAAGCCCGCCTTTGCTCCGAAACATCGCCCTGATATAGTTATACTCCAGAACTACACGGTTCAGCCCTGATCCGCCTTCGGCATACCGACGCCGCATGCCTGGTATGATCCATCGATAGACCAAAGAATGACAAAAGTCCGCGAAGCCAGAGACAGGGACAGATTCAATGGAGGATCGGATGCCGCTGATGGTGGCGATGGAGGGCCATGCCACATTGGCCCCATCGAGGCTTGGCTATTTCAAGCTTTCGCCCGAGACAGACAGGTCGATTTACCAACAATCGTACGCTGGCTGCACGGAGGTAACCTTGCTCGCATCGAAGACTTGTATGGCAGCCTTCGGCTGGCAGGGCCAAGAGCAGAGTATGCGCAGATAGAAAAAAGCCGTGGCAGCACGTGCTGCTGAATCAGGATGACACAATCGATGCTAGCATCTTCTCCGGCCCCCCCAAAGGAGCGGCACTGGCTCCTAAGTAGATGTCGACATCCTCCGGCCGCACACCAGCAAGACGCGCAAGAATTGCACGGTTTAGGGTTTAGGGTTTAGGGTCGTGACAGCTGCTCAAACCGCCTGACTGCGAGCTCGGGGGCTCGCTCGAACGTCGGTGGACAGGTTCGAGGCCCAGATCAGGACACAGGCGAAGAGCTTTGTGAGTGATGGTTGTGATAAATCGATCCCGTCCTTAAGGGACGAAAAGAACCTTAAAAGTAGGGGCCCTATACCCTTCTACTGTGAATCCCTATATGGTATATGAACCCTAAAGCCTTTTAGGGCTCTTTTCGTCCTTAAGGGTTTCCACCTGGCTAGACGCGCTCTTTACGACCGTGCCAATCCCGGCTTCTCGGCCTCCCTTTGGGCAGACCACGGGGCGACCCGCTGATCTGGGTATGCGATCCATCTACCCATATGGGAGTTTCCGAAAATAGGGGAACCTATTTTAGTACCCCTAAATAGTAGGACCCTTATTATAAGGACCCCAAAATAAGGTACCCTAGTTTTTGGAAACTCCCGTATCAGAGCCATTCGCATGGGCATCTCTTCCGCCGCCCGTCTCGACGGTTGTCGGAACAGGCTCCACGAACGACCCCAAACCCTAAGCCCCAAACCCTAAACCGCACCACTGAGGCTCCGCCAGAGTCAGCCGATACGAGCTTTTGATGCCTCTTTGCTTGACCGTGATGATAATAAATAGGCGTTAGGGTTTAAGAGGGTTGGGGGTTTCTTGTCATCATTAGTTCACTCTTGTCATATCCATCACCGTGATGAGCATGATGAGGGCCAGCAGAATATATCGAATTGCCGACAGGCACTAGGTCCACCACCGCCATCATGATGATGGTCATGATCAGTTATTACGTATATACATATATATATATACATATATATAAAATATGGGGTTCAGGATTTTTGGTTTTGGGTTTGCAAGGTGGGTTCAGGGTGTAGGCTGAAGCCAAAGCGTTTATCTTCCGGACAGACTCTGCGCGCCAGTCCGCTTGATCACCCCTGGAGCTCCAAATAGCCCAAAGTAGGTAACTTGGTGTTCTTCTGGTTGGCTCTTAGGACTTTAACTTTTTGGGTTTCTATATAACTATAATAAGGAGACTAAACGTTTAACTTTTTGGAGGGGTTCAGAAGTCAGCCAAGGTAATATTTACAGACTTTAGACCCCAAAGTAGGTACTATTTGTATACTTGGAGCCTTGGGGCATGACCAGAGAGTTCACGTCAAGCTGGACATAGAAGTGTGCCATAAAAAAAATGCCGAACTAGATATGAGCGATATAGAGTTCCAATAGGGTTAGAAATTAAATTGTCATCATGACTGCATTTGCAAACATAGGCACTGAAAGCATAAGCTTGACCTGGAGTTTAGGGCCTAGGGGTTAGATTTGTTCAACCTTTCAAACAATCGTGGCATTGGTTCGTGCGAGAACGAGACTGCGATTGCTTTGAGTTAGAGATTAGAGATGACAGAAAGGTGATGGGATTGGTGGAGCTGTGCCAGGGGTCGTAGCGCCAGGGTCGTGGCAGTATGACTCACTATACTATCATACTGTACGCCATAGGCATGAGCCGCAGGCATATGCCACAAAAAGGAGGCATTGTGCTTCCTGAGCAGCTTCAGTGATTTCCGTACATAGATGTTAGATGTCCGTTGTCATCGCCATCGTCGTCGTGGTCGTCGTAGCAGTAGCAGTGCCTGTAGAAGTAGCAGCAGCAACGGCAGCAGTAGCAGTCGCAGTCGTAGTCGTAGCAGTTGTCGTAGTGGTAGTCGTAGTCGTCGTTGTAATGGTCGTAGCAGTAGCAGTAACGGTAGAAGTAGCAGTAGCAGTAGCAGTAGTAGTAGCAGTAGTACTAGCAGTAGTAGTAGTAGTAGTAGCAGCAGTAGTAGTAGTGCTACTACTAGTCCTCGTACTAGTACTACTACTAGTAGCCAGCTGTGTTGTTGTTGTACAAGAGGAAAAAGTACA
>CAJNDV010033230.1:18553-37039 GCA_905221635.1 Symbiodinium sp. CCMP2456
CTTTTTGCAATTATAGTATAGTATACCTCAAGACCTAATTCAAATTATCACGGCTCCTATAATTCTCTATGACTTTCGAAATATATCGTCGAGTAATCGCAGCAGTACGCCATGGGGCTTTCTAGTTCTACATCTAAAGGTTTACATACTGAATAGTGCTGCCAAGCCCCCAGAAACCCAAGCCGAGGTCCTCAATATAGAAGCCTAAATAATTACCGATGCTACCTTCGGGGTCTTATTCTAGTTGTGGTATAGTATACCCCAAAACCCTGTTCTAGTTATTAAGGCCCCTATATTCGTTTGCTAAGCAGTTTGTTTTCCAGGTCTTTCTCTTCATCGACACACAGGGCTCCGGCTTGCCCAGCATGGCATTTCGTTGGGCTCTTTGCTGTTGGAAGTATTACTGTGCTGCGAGGAGGGCTTGCGATTTGATGTACGGGTTGCGGTCTACGATTCGGGTTTTAGGCTGGCAATCAGGGCGTAGTTGTGTCATGGGTGCGGCACTGTTTTCTCCGGCTCCGATGTCTTGATGCCTCTTGCCAGGGTACAGTTTTCCGTACAGGGTTGCCTGCTTTTGGTGTTCTTCTGGTTGGCTCTTAGGACTTTCACTTTTTGGGCTTCTATATAACTATAATAAGGAGACTAAAAGTTTAACTTTTTTGGGTTTTTATATAACTATAATAAGGAGACGAAAAGTTTAACTTTTTGGAGGGGTTCAGAAGTCAGCCAAGTGCTTGCCTGGCGTCTCTCCTAACCCTGACCCCTGCACATCTAGAAACTGGAACTAGGTTCCTGAGTAGTACCCTGTTGCCCTTTTTATTTTGGGGTCTCCTTATTAACACCCAGTATTAGGAAAAAGGGTACCCTTATTAAGTAGTGGTCACTCAGGAACCTAGGGAAAGTCCAAACCAAGACACTAAGCCCCGCCCCTTCCTCCAGGCAAACAAGGACAGCTTCCATAGCTCATGGCGTTTTTTGTGCAGGTTTAGGATCGAGGATCTTGCAAGACAATGACTCCTGGGCAGAGGATCTCCCATCGGGGCCTTAATGATCAGTATAGGGGTTTGGGGAACACATATACTGTAGTTATACAGGGCCCCGAGTCTAATGCAAGGCCCTGCAAACAACCCTGACAGAACCCTTAAGGGAACCTGTTCTGATTTGTTTCGGCGCCTACATTAGACTCGGTCTCCATCCTCCTGCCCTCTGATTGGGTGTCAGCCAGGAACGATTACCTACGAAGATTTGCGGCGCTTTCTTCGAGGTGGGTATAGATGGCTAAAAGCTCAAAGTATGGAGTGTCAACTTCCCTGAAAACTCTACCCTGATCCCGTAAACCTTAAACCTGTTGTTAGCTCAGGAGTTTAGACACAGCCCCAAGCTCAAGGCCAAGGGAAGTGGCGCAATGAGGTTCTAGGGTTTAGGGCTTAGGCTTAGGGTTTAGGGTTCAGGGTAAACAGCTGATGACTTGATGCATTTGCGCGGGATGGTGAGGATTAGCCGTGACTAACCCACACCAATACGGACACTGGCTTGTGTTGTAGGTGCCAAACTCAGACTTACATACATGCATGCATACTTACACACATATACAGACATATATACACGTGTACAGGTAGCTACGTTCATGCATGCATTGTATGTATGATAGTATGTATGCAGGTATGTATGCATGTATGCATATATGTATGTGTGCATGCGTTTATGTATGTACATATGTATGCATGTATGTATGTATGTATGTATGTATGTATGTATGTATTTATGTATGTATGTATGTTTGTATATATGTATGTATGCATGTATGCATGTATGTATGTATGTATGAATGTATGTATGTATGTATATATGTATGTATGTATGCATGTACATATGTATATGTAGATATATATGTATGCATGCATTCATGCATACATACATACATACATGTATGTTTGTTTGCATGTACGTAAGATACGTACACGATGTAACCTGTATCTATGGATGTACGAAAGCATGCATGCATGCATGTATGTATGTATGTATGTATCTATGTACGTATCAGGTAGGTAGGTATACATGCATTTATCTAACAGTGTTGAAGGCATCCTTGCATGACCACATGAATGTGTACCTGTTCCGTCATGGCATGGTGCAGCTGAGGATAACAGAGTATAAGCCCGTGCAAAGACATCCGGCACATAGTCATGTCTTCTCTGAGGTGCACTTGCACATCTATTTATGGTATGTGCAGATGCCCTAAGTTTTGTACTACGGTTATACGTACACAAAGCGGCACCTGCGTTACTTCGAGGAATCCACCGCAGTATCTGCATACACCTGAACCCTAAACCCTCAGCACCTCAACCCTAACCCTAAACCAGCCTTGAAAGGTATACAGGAACATGGACACCACAAAGCTTGAACCCAGACCCTGCTCTAAAGGGGTATAATATGGGAGTTTCCCCCCCCAAAAAAAACGGGGTACCTTATTTGGGGGTCCTTATAATAAGGATCCTACAATTTAGGGTACTATATTAGGGTTCCCTATTTTTGGAAACCCCCATATAGGTACATGGATCTTAAACCCAAAGCTTGAGCCCTCCCCGGGAATCCGGCAGGTGGCTTCCCGGATCTTCATCTGGGAACGAAGGCATCGGGAACAAATGACCCCATAGTGTTTCGTTAAAGGGTGTCTACAAGGTTTGCTTAATTGGTTTACAAAGCGCCGTATGTTTTTTTTTATTTTTGTGCACAGTGTTATCGGGGGGCTGTTGCAATTGTCAGCTCATTGGGCTTAGGACTTCGATTCGGTTTTGGGGGCCCAGGGCTCCTGTTGTTTTTTGGGATTATCGGGTTTAGAGTTTAGGGTTTAGGGTTTGGGGGTTGGGATTCAGGCTCCCGGTTTTTGTGGGATTCAGAGTGTGACGTGTTTGATTTTGGTTGGCCTGTGTCGTTGCGGTGGCTTGGGCCTGAAGGTCCAGGAAGCCCGAAGGCCCTGCATGCAAAAACCCTAAACCCCAAGCTCCTAAACCCCAAACCCTAAACCCCTAAACGGCTAAACCCCTAAACCCCAAACCCTAAACCCTAAACCTTAAAACTCATGAACCCCTCCACCCCGAACCCCTAGACCCTAAAGGATGCCCCAGCCTCGATTGATAGGCGTTGGTGGTAGCACCAGTCGTCCTAGCCTAAATCCATCGATGCTCAATCGGAGACTTTAGGGTCTAGGGTTTAGGACCTAGGGTTTAGGGTTTAGGGTTTAGGGTTTAGGGTTTGGGGTTTAGGGTTTAGGGGTTCAGGGGTTTAGGGTTTGGGGTTTAGGGTTTAGGGGTTCGGGGGTTTAGGACCTAGGGCTTAGGTTTAGGAGACCCCGTGAATCCGCATCGATTAGCCGAGTTTTTTTTCTGATGGGGACAGGTTGAGATTCTCAGAACTGAGTCATCCGCCAGGCCCCCTAAACCCTAAACCCTGAACCCTGAACCCCTAAGCCTTAAACCCTAAACCCTAAACCCTAAACCCTAAACCCTAAACCCTGAACCCTAAACCCCTAAGCCTTAAACCCTAAACCCTAAACTCCTAAACTCCTAAACCCTTGAAAAGTCAGTCCTCAAGGCAGCACGGTTCATCGAAGTCTGTTTAATGCAGCTCTTGAACTGGCGATTCAGGATTCAGGGTTTAGGGTTTAGGGTTTAGGGTTTAGGGGTTTAGGGTTTAGGGTTTAAGGTTTAAGGTTTAGGGTTTAGGGTTTAGGGTTTAAGGTTCAGGGTAGGGAATTGTATTAAGCTGCATGATTCGAGCCTCTGGTTGTAAGCATCTTCACGCGCCCTCGTGGGGGGTCCTCGTGGGGGGTGTGAGCCTCTGTGACTTTGCCAGGAGCTCCACAATGAAGACATCTACCGCCTCTGGAAGGTTCCAATTTCGGACAGGGTGCTTTAATGGGGGGCTTTACCTGTGGATCCAAAAACCTACCGTTTTAAGGGTTAGACCCTCTAATTAAGGGGTCCTAACATACTATTTTGTAGGGTTTGGGGATACAGGCAAGATTTGCCCAGACCATGAGAGATTATCTACGTACCGGTTTAGATCTCCTTTCTGATGGCTTCGTTACATACTTCCTTCCGACGGTAATGGTTTGGGGGTGTAAAAGCCAGGGCTTAGGATTTGGAAGTTTCTTGTCTGGGGTCTCCGGATTTGGGGTTTATCGGTCAGGGTGAAGGGCCAGCTGAAGGGGTTGCTTCGGCAGTATCGTTCATTTTTTGTCTGCTTGACTTGTATCTTGGAGAAGGATCAAAGCAGCGCTTGCAGCACTGAAGTTCTTCTTCGGGGCGAGTGGGGGTCTCAGGCAGTCTGTTCTACAGGACGTCCTAAACCCTAAACCCCAAACCGTCCGAGCACCAAATGGGAGTTTCCGAAAATAGGGGACCCCAATATAGTACCCTAAATAATAGGATCCTTATTTTTAGGACCCCAAAATAAGGTACCCTAATTTTCGGGATCCCCCCAATCATCCGGATGTATCGTTCTGACACGTGCACTTCAAACTCTTCGAGTGCCTCGGTTTTTATGATCGGCCAAGACCCAAGAGCCACCCAAAACCCCAAGCCTTAAGCGCCAAGCCCTGCTTGGAGGATCATGAGACTTAGTAAGTAAGTTTAAAAAGTACCTTTGTTGGGGTCATAAGTATAGTTACCCTACCCCAAACCCTAAACCCTAAACCCTATTTATAACCCTAGTTACTAAGTCCCATGATCCTTTAAGTAAAGCTCGTAACTTTCCTGACTAGACGCCCAGAGCCCGTAGCCCTGAAGCCCCAAACATCAACTCTGAACTGAAAATCTAAGCCGCAGGAGCCCTACCAAAACCCTAAACCCTAAAACCTAAACCCCAAACCCTAAGCCCCAAGATCTCAAACCTTTAAAAGCCCCCACGCCCCAAGCACTGCGCAACGTTCTCACAAAATACTCAAAACAAATTTCTCGGCCACTCACACTGAGCCCTAAACCCTAGACCCTAAACCCTAAGCCCTATAACCCAAACCCCAAACCCTAAACCCTAAACCCTAGCCCTACCCCTAAACCTCTCACTCTAGGTGCTTGATCCTGGTGCACGCATGCGGGCCGCTGGCCTCAGCAGTTTTAGCCCTCGTCGGCTCTCAAGAAGGGTGCTTCAGGGGTTTGGGGTTTAGGCCTTCGCAAAGATGCTGAAGATTAACATAAAGGACATGTAGGATAATGTAGGGGCCTTTATAATTAGAACAGTTTTTTTTTGGGGGGTGTGGAGGTGGGGGGGTGGGGTCCTCATTATGACTATAATATAGTATACCTCAAAACCCTACTCTAATTATTGAGGGCTCTGTCTTAGGATCTCTTGAATTGTTGTAGGGTCTATAGGGTTTGTTTTCTCGGGGAAGCGTTTTTTGTGGGTTGATTGTCAAGTTGATTGTGGGAAAGCCGTTTCTACTTTTTGCCTCTCCGTTGGAGGTTGATGCGCTGTGTATATGGGCTTGCTCGATTTGGGCGGGCTTGCTCGAATTGAGAGGGGCGTGACGATGTAGCCTTAAGCCCTATAGTAGCCTTTAGGCCTTTTGATCGTGGCTACTTGCTCAGAGGGGTTCAGCGTTTAAGGTTTACAGTTGCGAGGTTCCAGGTTTACGCGCAGAATCTTCCAGTATGGATTGGAAACGGGTGAGACGGTGCTCAGGAAGCCTTGTTGCACAGGCGACCACTGACAATCGGATTTGCTGCCCCTAAACCTTAAACTTCCTAAACCCTAAACCCTAAACCAGCCAGGAGCTCGTCAATGAAGAAGATGCTTTGGCACAGGTTCCCTAGCGGGCAGAGCAGCATCCACTGGACCACGTGACCAGCACCCGACTTCTGCCCGGGCATAGCCCACCGAAGGCGGGAGAGGGAGATGATCTCCGTCGCGAGGGACGCCTCGGTAGTCCTGGTAGGGACCTTAAAAAATAGAATAGGGCTTTCGGGTATATTTTACTGTAGTTATATCAAGGAACCCCCACAATAATATAAGTAATTATTGAGCCCTATATATTACAAGCCCAGCGCAGCAGGAGGTAGTCCACCCCGCCAACGCTCATCACCCTTCCCCACCTTACAAAAAACCGTGTAACTTGTAATCATATTTCCCGTAAATAGTTGTAGGTTGCATATAGCTATAAGTCTATACGTATACCACGATGTCCCCCTTGGCTTATTCTGGTCAGTATAGTATATACTTTAGGGGCCCAAATACCCACAAAGTAGCTACCCTATTGCTACTTGGAGCCTTTGGGTAATATAAGGATCCCACAGTTATGAAGCCGCCTGGTCTAGGGGCTGTGGAGGGTCGAAGTACCCACGCTAGAAGGATTTTAGCGTGTAGACTTAACTTTTAGTACCCAACTAAAAGAATTTTAGGGTGTAGACTTAAGTTTTAGTACCCAACTAGAAGGATTTTAGGGTGTAGACTTAAGTTTTAGAAGCGTTTGGGTTTGGGGTTTTAGATTTTTCTGTCACAAGCACCTAGTATCGTGTAGACTTAAGTTTTAGTTCCCAACTAGAAGGATCTTAGGGTGTAGACTTAAGTTTTAGAAGCGTTTGGGTTTGGGGTTTTAGATTTTTCTGTCGCACAATATGGGGGCTTCCGAAATAAGGGACCCTACAGTAGTAACCAAAGTAGTCGGATCCCTATTGGAAGGAACCCCCAAAAAGGTACCCCTTGTTTTCAGAAGCTCCAATATAGCAAGCCTTTGTGAAATGGAACGGAACTTTCGGTCGTGGGTGGCTTGACTTGGGTAGGGCTATGTAGCCGTCAAACCCTGGACCCGGAAAGCCACATGAGACCAACCCTAAACCTTTAAAGCCTAAGCCGATAAACCCGGATCCTTCGAACCATAAGGCCTGTAACACCTCAGCCCTAAACTTAAGCCCTTACGCCCTCAAGTCCTAAGGCTTTATTCAACCCCTCTGGCTTTATAGCCGAACCAGATCCCAGATACCGAAGAGCGACTTCTTAGCTCATATGAGGAGGCTGTGACGGGCGTTACCATGTTGCATAAGGGTTTATAAGGGCTGTTGCAGCATTTTTTGCAGGGGTCCTTCCTTTCTCTAATTTAGTTGCATGTTGACGAAGATTTATGCTTCCTAAAGCTTGGTCCTAACGGCGACCGCGATGTTTGCTGATTCATCTCCCTTTAAGTAATGCCAAAGCCTGAACAATCCAAAACTGTATTCCTCAGGGCTCCTGATTGTGCTGAGCTATATGGTATCCCGCCAAACCGTACTGGAATCACTAAGTTCTCTGTATCAACGCCACAAAAAGTTTAGTGTTGACTGCCCAGTACTTTCGATGCCGTTGTGTCATTGCGGTGTCGAAACCCTGAACCCTTGGACGGTGAGCTTTGGGTAGAGGGTTTGTCGGAGTAGGTCCCGTGATTGTAGCATTTTATGTTAGGTTCTATGTCGGCGAAGCGGGAGCAGCGACAACTCCACAACATCATACGGTTGGGGTTCTGGGTTTTGGGATGTATCTGTTCGCCCAAAATCCAGCCTACAATACTGTGGCAATACCTCTGCCGGAAGCCCAAGTACGCATCGACCCATAAAGCATCAACAGCAATGAGTCACTACATCCTCAAGGATAAGGGTTTAGGTTTAGGGCCTAGGGCTTTCGGTTCAGGGTTTGGGGCTTTGGTTTAGGGTTTAGGGCCTAGAGTTTAGGGTTTATGGCGGAAGCCACAGAGTTGGACCATGCACAGCCTGGAAGCCTTCACTCCGCTGTACTGATATGTAGGTTCCACCTTAACTTAGCTCACAATTTCTGACAATTTCTCAAGTTCTCTCAGATGCTGATTTCATGTTCCATTCCTTGCCTGTTACTTGTTACCGTCAACCCTATGTAGCATGTTCCGATTCGAAGTCGCTCTTTCCCGGCGGGGATTGCATGTTCAAAGCCTACAGCGCAATGCGCCCAGTTTTTTCGGGAATCCCCAGGCACATGAACCCTGAGCACCAAATAAGAAGCCGAAGCAACTCAACTCATCTAAAGCACCAGGCCAGATAAGCAAGCCCGTGGAACCTTCCAAAACAGGCTTAGAATCCTTATAAAACCGATGTTGAGCCTTTGCAGAGCCCTTAAACAAACGGAACCCTACACCCCAAGCCTGGGTCCTTGGCTCTACACCTGAAGCACAAACTCAAAAGCCCTGTAAGCCCTGAACCCCTAAAGCCCGAAAGCCGCGAACCCCTAAACCCTAAACCCTTAACAACACCTGACACCCCAAGCCTAAACCCTCTAAAACCTTCTAGAACGCCTAACACCACCCCGAAAGCCCCACAAACCACCCAGAAACCCTTACAAACCCTTAAAACCCCAGAGCCCTACACCCCTCTAAAGTCCCCCAAACCACCAAAAACCCTTAGAAACCTAAACCCTAAACCCTAAACCCTAAACCCTTAAAACCCAAGAGTCCTAGATCCGACCTCGAGAGCCCATGGCAACGGAAGTGCGCAGCCTTGTCGAGGGTCTTCCCGACTTAGCCCTTCGACGGACCTTTACGAACCCTGAATGCCTTCGGGGCACCTAATATATATATATATATACACACACCCTAAACCCTAAACTCTAAACCCTATTTATATAATTGGCTAAATCCAAAAGGGAACTACAATGGAGACTGCAGATATAGGGTCGCTTTGAGCGACCTGAAAGGAGCTCTGAAAGGGATCCTTAAAGAACCTTGACAGGGATCCATTAGGGCGGTTCGGTTTAGGGTTTAGGGTTTAGGGTTTAGGGTTTAGGGTTAGTTTAGGGTGGTTCTGGGTGTTAGGGTTCAGGGTTCAGGGTCGAGGAGTGAGGGTTTGGGCCTTGAGGGTTCAGGGGCCTGGTGTGCCCTTCAGGGCTTTAGGGCTTTAGGGTTTTAGGGTTTAGGGTTTAGGGTTTAGGATTCCGTAGGGTGTTCAGAAGGCTTCTATGGGGGTTTTCTATGTATTACAGGACTGCTGCACAGAAGGGTCGTATAGTGTTTCTCAATACTATGGCTGTACTTTGAGGGCAGGGTTTACCCACATTTAATAACCCACCGAAGCCCTATGCCCTAAAACCCTTAAACCCCTAAAATATATAAACCTAAACCCTAAAACCCCTAAACCCTAAACGCTTAAAGCCCTAAACCCTTGAAACCCCTATACCCCCTAAAGCCCAAAACCCTAAAGACCCTAAACCCTAAACCTGAACCCAAAACCCCCAAACCCCTAAAACCCCAAAACCCTAAAACCCCTAAAACCCTAAACCCTAGACCCCCAAAGCCCAAACCTCTAAACCCCTAAAACCCCTAAAACCCTAAAACCCTAAACCCTAAACCTCTAAACCCCCAACCCCTAAACCCTAACGACACTAAACCCCTAAAACCCTTAAAACCCTAAACCCCTAAAGCCCCCAAACCCTAATCCTAAACTCTAAAAACCCCTAAACCCTAAACCTCTGAAAGCCCTAAACCCCTAAAACCCCTAAACACCCTAAACCCTTAAGCCCCTATAACCCCTAAACCCTAAACCCCTAAAGCCCCTAAAACCCCTGAAACCCCTAGGCCCTAAACCCTAAAACCCCTAAAGAAGCCTAAACCCCTAAAAGCCCTAAAGACCCCAAACCCTAAACCCTAAACTTCTAAACCCCTAAACCCTACACCCCTAAAGACCCTAAACCCTAAACCCCAAAACCCTAAAGACCCTAAACCCCTAAAGCCCTAAACCCTAAACAATAAACCCTAAACCCTACACCCCTAAAGACCCTAAGCCCAAAACCCAAAACCCTAAAGACCCTAAACCCTAAACCCCTAAACCACTAAAACCCTAAACCCTAAACAATAAACCCTAAACCCTACACCCCTAAAGACCCTAAACCCTAAACCCCAAAACCCTAAAGACCCTAAACCCTACACCCCTAAACCCCTAAAGCCCTAAACCCTAAACAATAAACCCTAAACCCGACACCCCGAAAGACCCCAAACCCTAAACCCCTAAACCCCTAAAACCCTAAACCCTAAACAATAAAAACCCTAAACCCAACACCCCTAAAGACCCTAAACCCTAGACCCCAAAACCCCTAAAGACCCCAAACCCTAAACCCCTAAACCCCTAAAACCCTAAACCCTAAACAATAAACCCTAAACCCTACACCCCTAAAGACCCTAAACCCTAGACCCCAAAACCCCTAAAGCCTTAAACCCGAAACTTGAATCCTGAACTCCTAAAGCAATAAACCCTAAAGACCCTAAACCCTAAACCCTAAAGACCCTAAAGACCCTAAAGACCCTAAAGACCCTAAGCCCTAAACCCGAAACCCCTAAAGACCCTAAACCCCTAAAGCCCTAAACTTGAATCCCGGCCCGAGGACTTGAGCCTGACGGGTGCTGGCGCCTACTACCTGCAATGATGGGCTCGGCTTAGGGGCTTAGGGCTTAGAGAGTTTGGGGTTCGAGTTTAGGGTTTAGGGGTTTAGGGTTGAGGGATTTAGGGATTTAGGGATTTAGAGAGTTCGGGGGTAGAATTTAGGGTTTAGGGGTTAGGGTTTAGGGATTAATTCAGGGATTTAGGGTTTAGGGCTTATAGGGTTTAGGGGTTTAGGGCTTAGGGATTTAGGGTTTAGGGCTTTAGGGCTTTTAGGTTAAGGGGTTAAGAGATTTATAGGGTTTAGGGATCTGGGGATTTAGGGTTTCAGGGATCAGGGTTTGGGGCCAAAATTCCCTAGACCTCCCAACTACAAGGTTTAGGGTCTAGGGTCCCTGCATTCAGGGTTGAGGGTTCAGGGTCCCCACATTTGGGGTTTAGGGTCCCTACATGTAGAGTTGGGGGTTCAGGGTCCCTACATGTGGGGTTTAGGCTTTAGGGTCCCTGCATACCCACCATCAGGGACCACAAGGGCTCTATTAAAGGGGCCCTTGGAAGGTCCGTGTCCATACTCTTTGCCTCAAACCCGGTTTAGGGTTTAGGGTCTAGGGTTCAGGGTTCAGGGTTTAGCGGTTTAGGGGTTTAGGGGTTTAGGGGTTTAGGGGTTTAGGGGTTTCGGGTTTCGGGTCTAGGGTTTAGGGTTTAGGGTTTAGGGTACTTGGGCCCCTTGGGTAAAGCTCCTGATTCAAACTACCCCGAACCCGCAACCCCAAACCGACAACTTGAAGAGTCACGTACCTCTGGCAGCTGTAAAAAGAGCCCTTGAAAAGACAAACAAAAAGCAAAGGACCCTAAAGTTTCAGAAACCCTAAACCCTAAAACCCTAAACCCTAAAACCCTACAGTTTCAACATCTCCCCTGGGCCAGGTCTAGGGCATTTTCAGGTGGGTAGTTACCGCTGTAGGAGCCTTATATTGGAAGGTCTATAGACCTTATGGAAGCCTTATAGAAGCCCTATATACCCTAAACTCCCCACCTGTAGTTTCCTTTGACCAAGGCTCCACTCCCCTCCCCAAACCCTAAACCCTAAACCCTAAACCCTGAAATCCCAAATCAAACCTTGCAGTTTCAACCTCTCCGCTGAACCACTGTCTGGTGCTTAGTAGGGAATGGAGGAATGGATCCCTATGATCGTCCCTTAAGGTGCCTTGTAGTAGTCCCTATAACCCATTCCCCCATTCCCTACTAAGCACCAGACAGACCAAGGCTCCACATGACACCTGTCAGTGGATCCTCCCCGGAAAGCTCCTGGCCGGAAGCTTCCCAGGAGCCCACGCGGCCCTTCAGGGGGGGTACACGGTTTAGGGGTTGGGGTTTAGGGCTTAAGGGATTTAGGGCTTTAGGGTTTAGGGTTTTAGCGTTTTAGGGTTTATTAGCTTATTAGCGTTTAGGGGTTTAGGGTTCTAGGGTTTAGGGCTTAGGGGTTAGGGTTTAGGGTCTAGGGTTTAGGGTTTAGGGTTTAGGTTTTGGGGTTTTGGGTTTAGGGTTTAGGGTCTACTACTACTACTACTATTTCTGCTGCTGCTGCTGCTGTTGCTACTACTACTACTGCTACTACTACTACTACTACTACTACTACTACTACTACTACTACTACTACTTCCTTCCTTCCTTCCGAATCGCGCTCATCGTCTGATGTTCGGCGTCGCCTCTTTCAGGCATTTGGCCTGGCCATCACCGTGGACAGCTTGAGGACAAACTCATGTTAACTTGCCACACCCGGGCCGAAGCCCCAAGCAGTGCAGCTTCACTCACACCGCCCCTTGAGGGCCAAGCATGCGAGTGAAAAATGTTATAAACACTTGTGAAAATTGTGCGGATTCCCAATCATGAGAGGCACTGCATGTTGCGCGTCCACAGCATGCAATCAGCAATCATTGCACCAACCACTCCGAAGGGACCTTAGTCTAAGGAGTCCTGGAATCCATCTCGGATTCAGCCTGGCGCAGTTCCTTAGCACAGCATCCTCCGCTCTGGGCCATTAGTCCCTGGAGCTTCTGCTCGCATCCAAACTCGAAGTCTGTCCACGAAAAGCTTCTTTCATTCTATGTTCAGCCGTCACACTACTACTACTACTACTACTACTACTACTACTAGCCGCACTCTACTCTCTGGTTGTTGTTTGGGGTGGGCTGGGGTGGGGTGGGGTCAGTGGCATGGAATTAAACTTCCATATCTGTAAACGTACCCGAACTCCAGAATACCCGCCTGTCGTCGCCAAACCCTAAACCCGACGCTCTAAGTCACCCGAATAGAAACTTTAAAGGTGACCGTGGGCACGTAGCCAACATCTAGCCCGAAACCCTGAATCCTCTGCCCTTTAAAAGCCCCGACCCTTTCGTGCATCACCAGTCCCACTCTCATCAGGTTCATGCGAAGTAAGCCCTGAACCCTGAAGCCTCGAAAGCTCCGAAGCACAAAATAAATCATAGTATCATAAACAATCAGATAGTATATCATATTGCTCTATACTCTCATAAACTATCATATACTCTCATAAACGACAACAACCGCTTGATCTCGTGTTCCGTCGTTTGGCCAGCATTGCGGGCGCGATTGAGCAGGAATTCCCTCAACCTCGACTTGTTTCATAAACTCTAACCCTTAAACCTCTCCAGCTCAAACCCTAAACCCTAAACCAAAGTTTGGCATCTGGGATATAATGTTTACTGAAGGACAGCGGATTGCAACTTGAATGCTTGACTATGGTTCGCGCATGTCCTCAGGCGATTGCCTCGATGATTCAGGATGCGGCCCGCAGAGGACACCGCGGCACGCTGGCGTCCAGCAATGCCGTAGTAAAAAAAACTACGGCTTGCTGGATGTGAACCTCTCCATGGGCTTGAAGGCTGGTTTTGCATGGATCTCCAGGCTCTTCGACCAGATGCACTTTGTCTTCGCCTTGCCATCCGAAGACGTCGCAGCACAGGCGACACGCGTTGCTTTTTGGCGAGAGGGCTCGTTGTTCTGGATGTTTTCGCTAGCTGCTTGGCGAACTCTGTTGGAGAGGTGGCAGGTGCTTCGGCCCAAGGATTTCTCAACTTGGCGGTACTTGGTGCAGGGCCTGGTGGACGTTCACGCGCAGCCGAGGAGCAGGTTGCCGAAAATCCTTCTTCGCCAAGTTCCCCGCCGAAAGCGGCTTTCGTTGTTCTTAACCCTAAGCCCGGCATCCTAAATCGTAAACCCTGAACCTTCGACCCTAAAACGTAATTTTTGCAGGTTGCAGTCTCGCCGTCCACGACTGCTACTGCTACTGCTACTGCTACTGCTACTACTACCGCGACTGGCAAAATTTAACCCCATACCGTAAGCCCCGAGCCTTAGCTTTTGACAACATAAGTCGTCAACATGGTTCCAGCCCCTCTTATGGTAGCAGATTTCTTGGTGGCCAGGCGGGGTCTAAGTATGAATATTGGGAAAGCTTAAAACATGTGCTTTAGAAACCCAAGCGCCGACTTACAAAGATGACGATCAGCCTACATACACCCATCTTTATTTCCAGGCATTCCGTATAAACCCCGAAACCCTAGAAACCTAAATCTACAACGTACAAAGCAGACTCAGACCATAGTTTCTCAGAGCCTTCCGCGAAGGAGATCGGGCAGAGCCGTGGCATTCGGCGAAGGTGTGGGAGCTCGAGTTAGCCGGGTTGCTGATTTCAGGTTTCACAGGGTTGGGTTTTTGAAGCCCTAAAGCCTAAATCCAAACCCTACAGTGCAACGTTTCCAAAGGGTTGTACCTGGTTTTGTGCTTAGGGTTTAGGTTGAAGGCTTGGTGTGTAGTGTCCAGGCTTTGGTTCGGGTTTAGGGTTTCTCGGGTTCAGGGTACAGGGCTTCAGGGCTGGCATCTATGAGATGGTGTTCGCTGGTTGTGGATGAGGATATTTCGCCGTGACTAGGTTGGTACTGGTGGTGGTGACGGTGGTGGACGCGGTGGCGGTGGCTTCGGCGGCGGTGGTGGTGTTGGTGAGCTTGATTGTGGGCGCAATAAGAGAAAGCACTTGTACGGTTCTTGATGTAGTAGTTGCAATAGCAGCAGCAAGTGATCAGACGTTGCAATGCAGCAGCACTGCTACAATGGCATGCATGTATCATGTTAAAGGTTTTCGTTGTTGGCACTGAACGTGGACAATCCGCGGTTAAAACTATGTCTCACACGCGCAGATATCATGTACAAAGGTTCTGCAGTTGTCGCAGAACTTGTTCAAACCATGGGTGCGGGTGTCGTGTGTTTCCTGAAATGTTCTCAGCGCTACTGTAGAGGTTTTTCGAGGCAGGGTGACCGGTTTCGGTGAGCATCTGTCGCACTAATTATAGATCTTGCCATGTGTCAGGGTTACAGTACGTGTTTATTTGTCGGGCAGCCAGGCAAGATATGGAGATTTGAGTTGACGTTTTGACTGCTCACATCTGGAGCAGGTTCGCTCTCTCATCGATGCTGGCATCAACACCTTCCTCTGCCTCCAGGAGAACGCAGAACTGCGCCGCTTCACGCCTTACATGACGCTTGTCATTGACATGAAGATTCTCAACTATCCAAAACCACATAACCGTTTGGGGTACTCTGGGGCAGGTTTGCGGATCGCTACAGTAGATGTGTGCAATCAGTTTGGTGTGTCCCACCCTTCCTGTCAACATCTCTCAACCCTAGGCCCGAATCTTCTGATCTGACCTGCTTGCCGAACAAGGTCGTAGTCTCAGTGCTCGTGGTCGTCGTCGTCGTCGTAGTCGTAGTAGCAGTCGCCGTTGTCGTGGTGGTGGTGCTGGTAGCAGTGGTAGTAGTGATAGTAATCGTGGGAGTGGTGTCGTCGACGGCCACACACCAACGGCCTGGGATGTCATAGTATCATGCCGTTACTGTGTTTTTGTTGTTCCTTGCAACACTTGGGCTTGCAAGTTTCCTGAGGGCTATCGCCCGGGGCATGCACGCCGAGAAGGACGGGGTATCGAAGTCGTTCGGGCTCTGCAGGCTCAGGAGTTTTGAGTGTGTTCGCGGTGCCTAATACTGCGGGGGAATGCGGCAGGGAGTTTAACGTCTTTTCAGCAGGAACGGAATTAAGGTCAATTGGTACTTCAGGTGCCAGTCTGGTGGATTGACAGGCATGAGACCCCCAACATGGCATAGAAAAACTTGAATCGAACAAAGCCCCCAAACCCCCTCGTGCGGTTCAAGAGCATGCAGTTTGCGCGTGTCCAGTTTTTCTTTGCGTCGTCTCGCTGGAACCGCACACCCAAGCTTCAGGCTTGAATGCGCTGGGTAGGTGTTGGGTATGCTTCTTCACATGCCGTACAACGCACGTGAGGTTCAAAGCAGGTGCCTCCATCCGAAAAGCAGCGCAATCCTGCAAGCAGATGTGTTTCCGTACCTCCTGACGCTTCGTTCGATAGAAACAGACCTCATCCTGAAACCTTAAGCCTTCTGAACGCCCATCCTAAAGCATGGGCCCCCACCCATCCAAGGCTCCACCCTCGGAGTCCCACCTTTCTCACATTTCTGATATACAAAGCCAGGGATGCCCCGTCAATCCAAGGCTTCACCTGGAAGTACAACGTGTATAAGAGGTCTGCTTCAAAAACCCAGGGGCGCGCCCATCAGTCTATATATGGGGGCCTCAACATTTGAATAGGGTTTGGGGTATATCAAACTAGAATTATAATAAGGAACCCCCAAAACCCTTTTCCAACTATTAAGGCCCCCTATATACATTATCTATAACCTCCTTTAAGAGCAGCAGCAGGATGCAGCTAAAGCGCTGGAGTTTTTCCACTGCCCCACACCAGATACTTGGCTCATCTTCAGGAACTCACTCTAACAGGAACTGAACATCGGGTTTAGGGTTTAGGTTGGTTGGTTGGTTTAGGGTTTAGGGAAATCTCTTGCAGATACCCCTGTGAACTCTTACAATGCCATAACACCCGTAAGCGCAAAACTTATGAAAGCACCCTAAATCCCCTTACTTCCCTAGAAGAGCCTGATATAGGGGCTTGAATAATTACCTATAGTATTTTTTTGGGGGGTTCCTTATTATATTTATAGTATAATATACACCAAAACCCTATTCTAATTATTAAGCCCCTATATTACAGCTCCCCATACTTCCTTATAAAATTCTGCAAACCCGCTCACGGACGAGAAATTCTTATAACCCCCATTTATTCCCCTATCCAACCTATAAATCCCCTTAATTAGCAAGATCCGAGGACACAACGGTGACATCTACGGAGTCTGTACTTCGAGGGCTGATCCTTGGATCTGAAGTTTCTTCCCATTTGGGGGGATTCAATTCAGGTCGCCTAAACCCAAAACCCCAAACCTTGAACTCTAAACCCCAAACCCTAAACCCTAAACCCCAAACCCTAAACCCTAAACCCTAGACTCTAAACCCCAACCCCTAAACTCTAAACCCCAAACCCTAAACTCTAAGCCCCAGGCCCAAAACTTCAACCTTAAGCCCTGCCTAGGGTTGGTTTGGGGGCCGAGGGTTTCGGGCTGAAGGGCTAGAGCCGAGAATGTATGGCTTTTCGATTTAGGGTTTAGGGTCTTTAGGGTTTAGGGGCTGGGTTTCGGAATGTTTAGGATTAAGGGTTTAGGCGGCGGAGATTTAGGGTTCAGAGTCTAGGTTTTAGGGCTGGGTTTCGGGATGTTTAGGATTAAGGGTTTATGTATGGGGTTTGGAGTTCAGAGTGACGGCGATTCTTTTGGGTTTTGCTGTCGGGTTTGGTTCACCGCTTAGCTTAGGCTTCAGGTCAGGGAAACGAGCGGTATTGGATTTTGCTGCAAGGTTTGGTTTAGGGCTTAGTTTAGGGTTGGGGGTCTGTTGCCAGGTTTTGAGTTTCAAGTATTACCTAGAAACCAACTACCCTCCAATAGACCCTGAATACCCCCCCCCAAATTGAGGGCCACAAGGGCCTCCATTAACGGGCACTTTCGGGGGCGGGCGGGGGGCGGGGGTTCTGATTCATTTGTTGGTTTAGGGGTTTGTGTCTGGCTTCGGTTTCAAGTTTGGTAGGGTCCTTTTCTCTTGGGAACGTATGCCCCAAAGCTCGATAATTGGGATCATCGAATATCGGTGGTTGTATTCATTGTACTCTAAGCCCCAAGGCTGCAAGTAGACAAATAGTACCTACTTTGGGGTCTAAAGTCTGTAAATACTGTTGATGGACAAAATCCTGCATGACCTTATATACCTAAACTGTGGGATTTATGGTACTATACTATATTTGGGTCATGCAGAATTTTGTCCATCAACAGTATTACCTACTTTGGGCTATTTGGAGCCCCAAAGAAATGCGTCAAAACCCTTGAACCCTAGTCCGTACATGGCTTGAACACAAGATCCCAGAAGCTCTAAGTTGCCTATGCCCTTGATTTCGGTAGGGCCTAAGAACCCTCGATGGGTTTTAACAGGGGTTTTCGTCGGCTTTATTTTAAGACCAGTCAAGCACAAGGATCTCACGACCAAGACTGCTGTTTAAGTTCCAAGTTGCAGAACTCCTCCTGTCGATGCGGTCGTTGGGTCCCTTATTCAAGGCAGACGGGCAAATGGAAGAGAAACTCGAGAGCCACCAGTTATCCACAGTTTTCGGGGCTTCAAAAAACCCCAAGCCGTAAATCAAAGATGTCGGAAATTGGGGAAACGCTGGTTAGTGCCGGTCTTCTCGATAGTTAGCTTCCAAGGACATTGGGTACAGAGTGGTCTAGTCTGCGAAATTCCTAAACCCATAAGGGTCCATGTGCCAAACAGTATATGCTTTGGCGGGCCAGTTTGTATCATGGTTTGGCATGTGGACCCTAAGAAAAGACTAGAGCCTTCGTGCATCCAAGGAAGACCATCGTCAGTGCCTTGGCTGTTGAACGCCCTTCGCAGCTTGTGATTTGGGCGTCTCCCTAAGCCCTAAACCCTAAACCCCTAAACCCTAAACCCTAACTCCTAAGCCCCTAAACCCCTAAACCCTAAAACTTAAAGCCTAAACCCTAAACCCCTAAACCCTAAAACCTAAACACTAAACCCTAAACCCCTAAACCCTAAACCCCAAAACCTAAACCTCTAAACCCTAAA